>JAQGAP010000750.1:0-27430 GCA_034697805.1 Orchesella bifasciata
CAGATATAATTACAGATTGATACATTATTTGAGGCTACAGAACCCGCATGTCAAGTTTACAGCCAGCAGCTAATTAATTGCACCAAGCAAAACGGTGAATAATTGGATGTACGTATGTACAATGTCTAAAAAACGTAATATTTTGTCTTTCCTCAGGCTGGCAATGCGTCTCAATTTTTGTCATTAACATTCGAGAAACTTTCAGCACCTTACTCAGATAATTGCGTGCAAGCCTTTGTCGCACTTCAAAAGGAGAATGGGTATGAGTCTCGCTGGTGTGGAAATCGGAGACAGGTAAATTCTATTGCACATTGCACTCTATAGTGCTAGCTGGTTGAAGATGGCAAACAAGCACCTTGATACAGTTATATGCATTCATCCCTCTGTGAATTCTGTGAAATAGCATGTAAAAATGATGGTTTCGTGATTTTAGG
This sequence comes from Orchesella bifasciata, assembly GCA_034697805.1. Taxonomy (NCBI): domain Eukaryota; kingdom Metazoa; phylum Arthropoda; class Collembola; order Entomobryomorpha; family Orchesellidae; genus Orchesella; species Orchesella bifasciata. Next base: position 435 of record JAQGAP010000750.1, read on the forward strand.
CCCACGCTCGCCCAATGTCATTGTTAGCAAGATCAAGTGCAGTAGTTACCGTATACAGAAGTGGAAATGCACCGCTACTACCTGTCACCGGATTTAAAGTTTCGGTCAGAGAACTAGATGTTGGCAGCTTACAAGGAGCGGAAAGTTCTTTGCGAGTTCTTCATGGATAGTACAATGCAGCGGAGTTTTATTTGCTTGCAAATACAGATGCAGGGTTGGCAAATGAATGGTAGGCCCATTCATGCAAAAAATCAAACCTCACCACTTCGTTCTGCAATCGTGCAGTTCAGATTGTATATGAAGATTTGCTACACAAAATACTTGGATATAAAAATTTCACGTCTTTCTATTCATTGCTTTCGCTAGTGCTGCTGATGTTTAAATATTTATTATATTCATACTGTACACAACTAATTATCACATATACAGACATCTTCAGTCCTATTCTTCACAAATAATAATTGTTCTGTGTTTTTCTAGAATGCATGATGTTCAGTGAATGGGCAGCAATAAAGTGTAAATATTACGCTCGTTGATTACTGTTATATTTTTGAAAAATGTTTTAGTTATTTTCAAATGTCAATTCATAAAATAAATACCACTCCCCAACTAAAATTTCATCCAAGCTTAGTGTGGCCGTATCGACTGTAGTTTTCAAATCTTATGGCATACGCAAAGAAATGAATATTATTCCGTCTTCTCTTTGAAAGCAATGCATCCTGTAAACCAATTAAAAATCATGATGATGCATCCGTGAATAAGATCAACACAAACAAGAAAACTTCATATACGTAAATATTTATTAACATACCTGGTACCAGCCCAGTTAACATGCGTTTGTATAACGCTTAAGCATGAGTACTAGTATAAAATGTTAATTGGGACTTGTAAATAATACTATTACTCGGCACTATCATAGCGAAGAGTGATTTACTAGCTTTATATAATCTGTTTACAAGTATCATTTATATTTACACTATATTATACTGGTCTAGCGATATGAGCACGGAACTTTGTTGTATTCACATCCATATGTCAGCAACAGGGTTGTCAGCCATGAGCACAGTGTTTCCAGAAAATCAGTGGCCGTCTGTCTTGAGACCAAGAAGAAAGATCCAATGCGAAGCCTCAATGGTTGAATAGAAGCCATCATAATTCTCTGCTCTTTCCGTACCTTTGTTGGGATCAACTGGCACAGCTCTCGTTGAATGAATTCATTGACATTGCACATTCGACTGACTTTACACAGCCCAAGTGAAGTCAAACTTATGCAGAAGGTCTCGGCTAATGATAATATCATCGAAAAAATTATTCCCAATTCCCCATAAAATTTAATCACTGTAAATATGCCCAAGGATGAAATCATTGTTGTGACCGACAGGAGAACAGGCAAAACCAACGATTCCATGATTGCCTTGTAGCTCGCTACTGTGATGTGTATTTCGTTACAGCACGCTTGGACAAATCTCAACTCGTCAATTCGAGTTGATGATGCGGATGTGCAAGCAATTTTATTGATTCTGCATCTACATATCAATAGTCAGAATTTTGTTGAGAATTGATCAGGAATATTAAGCAATTTAGCACGTAATAATATCCAACCTCACCTCATACTTTGTGACATCTTTTCAACAACAATCGTACAGTCCACAATGAAGTAAGTGTAGAAGCCCATGATGATTAGGAATGTGTATAGTGCATAGAGGTCCATCACAAGAATAAAGACGCGGAATACCAAATTCCCATCTTCGAAACTACCATACATTTGTGAAGGAACTTTGCCCTTCAAGAATAGTGGAATTGCGCCCAGCACAAACAGGTGAAGTGTTCTCAGGTATCCTTTCCAAAATATCTCAAGAAGTTGTATAGTCTTTTGGGTATCGAATTCTTTAGCTGTTCAGCAAAAGCATTATTAACACATGGATAATGAGCAAATACGTTATTCATTTCATGAGAAAATTTATGTTTACCAATACATTCATTAGAAAAGCAATAGGAAATCATACCTATGTCAATTCTGACACGCCACAGGTACGTATTCATAAAGGCTACGATGTCTTCAGCATGGTAAATGTTGTTGAAGCTGAGTAGCAAAGCTAGAGCAAAGAGAACAAAGAACAAGCACTCTACCACGGAATGGATTTTGTTGGGACCTTCAAGTAGCTCCTTTCGCAGCGAGAGATAAAATTTGAAACTTGAATAACCGAACACAATTGCGAGATTAGCAAAATATGAGGTGCGACCTGGAACACTATTCACTTTCAGACGACGCTCATGAAAGTCCCAGTCAAATGGAAAGAACCTGAGACGTGTGCCAATGTATAAAAGGAAATCAAGAGCACCAGGATTGTGCACTTGCGTTGCATCCTCCTCAAAGATGGTTATGGATAATTCTAAAGGTTTTGAATATTTTGTTTCAGGGGAAATTTTCATTGTATTCAAAAGATAGCCGTTGAATGTCTGTTGACGACGTTCTTTCGTTGCATTATGTAAAACTTGCAACGACAGCTAAATTGTTGGTGTGACCAACTTAATCATGACTTTGATGTGGTCCTCAATTACACTAACTCTTGTGTATTTTCAACTATGGAAAAATAATGACTTGTTACAATGCTACGTATTACTGTTGTGTAGGAATTTTCAAGTCGATGGATTGCTAAAGTATCCCTCGGATTATGTGTGTCGAGAGTCATTTGAATGAATCTATGAATCTAGTTCTAGTATAGCCGTGTGCGTGCCCTAAAAAGTAAGCATAAAAGTGCGTATCGATACGCTACACATCATTCATGTTCCATAGTACGCACGTGGAGGAGGAAGTCCTAGGGTGCAAAACTGTGTCAGAAATCAACAGGTTTGATCATAAAATGGGATCCCGGGATAAATTTTTGATGGAAGTAGTCAGTTCATAGCAATGAAGACTTCACTCTCCACGTGCAGCTAATTTAATATTACTGTTAAGCCTCGAACAACTAATCTGCTACCAGAGTTCGCAGTATGTAATAAAAACAACAGTATATACGAGAGCAGCTTTGTTTACAGTAGTATGTAAAGGAGCTTGACATTCATACACCCTTAGTCTGTGTAAATAAATCGTTATATGAACTTCATTACCCAGCATATATCCAATACCCTACTCAATTAAGGTCCTTTTTCGATAAATACAATTTCCTATTAACTTTAGCTTCCTAAATATGCCCATAACCTTTTTTTATAATATGAACTAACTTGAAATTATTGTGAAGTTCATCGATTTGTTTTGCTTTTGTATCGACAATTGACTTCTTTAAATTTACAGCATTCAGATCCAGACGTATGTATGAAGGGTGGCATTTTATTTTGTTTTGACATATTAATTACTATATAATCCAAGAAAATTAGACTTTCCATTTATTCATTTTCACTTTGCTACTTGAAAAAAATTCTCAGTTTAATTTTAATTAATTAATTAATTAAGTTAATTTCTCGGTCCAAATTATTGTTGAAAATAAATCAGCGTACGTTTCCGCCCGTTTTATTAACTTTAGTTCTCCATTTGGCTGACGTATATACTCTGCACACCGAAGTTTACCGTTGTAATTGAACCCCATCGCACTACAGTGGGCTCCAGTGTCATGAAAAACTAACAAATCTCCAACCAACACGTTTGAGCCAATGTCTCGATCTATGGCTAACTTATCATTGTTTTCACATAGACTTCCAACCTGCAAAATAAATGTTTGTTGCAGTTTCTGCAAGTCAAATTAAAATGTTCCTTGAACGACTTCCATAATTGTTACTTACTACATCAAAAACAGAATTCTCCGGCTCTATGTCTTCGCTCGGTAGTTTTTTGTCTACCATTTTCTGCCACTCAATGTCCCTTATGTGGGAACAATGATGATACGAACCGTACATGGCTGGTCTCAACAAATTAGCAATGGAAGCATCAACACCTTTTATATTTAACCAAAACCATGAACAAAAAGAGTTATCAAGTACTAAAATGTTCACATGATGTATAAAATAGTTAACAAAGCCGAATAATACCTAAATAGTTTTTGTATGTCTTTTTCTTGTTTATAATTCGAGTCACTAAAATTCCTGCAGGTCCAGTAATAAATCTTCCGCATTCAAAACAAAGCTTAAACGGTAGAAAATAACCATTTGACAACATGCTTTCATACAGTCTCCGAATTTTAGTGCCTAAAGACTTTGTAGAGATGGGTTTATCCGTGGGTCTGTATGGGATTCCAAATCCTATTTGCGAAGTGAGATCACGTTAAATATAGGGTTTTTTGTGATAAAAATGCAGTACTGACATAACAATAGTATTACATACCTCCACCGAGATTTACCTGCCGAATTGTAATATCCAACTTAATCTGCAAGTTTTTGTTAAAGATAGGTCAGCAATTTTTTTCAATGTGTTGAAAAATTAAATCTTTTACCTTGAGATCTTTTACTAACTCGAACATCATTTCAGCAGTTTGGAACAATTCCTCCTCGTCTAGAGAATTGGAGATGATCATGGTGTGAAGTGAGAACTTTTCACATCCTAGAAATTTTGCTTCACTGTAACCTTTTAGCAATTGATCATAAGTCAGTCCAAATTTGGCCGCTGATGGATTTCCCAAAATGTCATTTCCTTTTCTCAGCGAGCCGGGATTATATCTATTAACGTAAAGGACACTTTCGCTCGTTTTGATTTTTTAAAGAATGACAGTTTAATTTAATTTTACCTGAAACAAACATGATCCGGTAAACCAATATTATCCTTAACCAGTTTCAAATGCGACGTATCATCAAAGTTAATAATAGCTCCCAACTCGATTGCCTTCCGATACTCCCTGACAAAAATGTTGTTATCAGAACTTTTTAAATACAACTCGCACCTATGCATATGGATCTATTGTGAAATTGTTGTATGTAAGCGTACTCAAGGGTAGTATTATTAGACGTGAAAAATATTTCTTCCTTAGTGAAACCGGTTGCCTCTGCTAACAGCAACTCTGCGTATGAACTGCAGTCCACACCGAAACCCTAAAATATATATGGAAACAAAGTTGCAGCAAGGTACTTTAAACAACCCAAGTGTGGCCTAAACAAACTAGAAAACTTGGTCAAATGCTCCATATTTTTAACTTTGGAACAGAATCCTTGTCTAGATCTAGATCAACTGCATTTATTTAGTTTAACCTCTTCTTTGATAATGTTGAGAATATGTGGATTTGGATTTGCTTTCACTGCAAAATAGTTTTTAAATTCTTCTGCCCAAGAAAAGGATTGCTTGAGCTCCTTACATTGGGCTTCAATTGTTTCCTGATCATATAAATAAAATGGTGTATTGCAGGAATTGGTATAATCCAATATTTCTGATATTGAACTGAATGACAGGTCCTTCATTGCTACAGATGAACTGTTGAAAATACTTTCTTCCAATTCTTGTGCAAACCACAAGTCAAAGTTTATGAATCATGAAACTATTAGTACCGTCAACAAAATCAATACTCATCTTAATCAAAGAGATGTCGACCGTATGAAGTTATTAAACTTCTGCAAATTAAACTTTAAACTTGCTTCCTTTCATTTCGACTGTCATAATATCTTGTCGTGAAGTGAATTGAATATATCTTCAGCTCATAGTGATATATAAAAGTCAATATCAAAACAGGAAAAGTGATCGCCTCATTCATTCAGAGTATGTTATGTAATGTGCATTGAAATCAGCATAAAACTGCGATATTATGTTACTCACATATTAAAATTTCTTAGTTTATAGTAGTTCAATCAGTAATTAAGTTTTGATTGAATGTATTCCGGACGGGGAAATAAACTAGTGGTACGTTGAATAAACATATATTGACTTTAAATGTTAAAATGAAGCCTACTAATTCGCTTCTCACTAAATCAACTAGTCGTAAGTGGTCAGCGTAAAATCATCACAATTTATGATAAGGAAAGGTTTGATACAGGCCATACTTCAAGCTAAAGCTGTTGTAATACGTTACGAATTCATGAGCCTTTTTCCATTGCAACTCTAGTCAAATCATTTAATGGATAAATCTCACAGATTTTTTGGACTAAGCACGTTTTTAATGAGTTGCAGTCATTTCTTCCTTACTACTAAATAAATTGTGTGCTTGCTTACCCATAGGAAAAGTCAGTGTATACTTAAAAGCACGCCTGACTTTACAATTCTGTAAGTCTAAGCACTAAGGAAAAGTCACATTTTTATTGTTGACTTCCTTTAAAATATCTACCATATTAGCTCTCGCTTTGGTTGCCATCAGACATCACTTCGTATGGTCATGTTTTATACATATTTTTACACGCTCGGTATCCGCAGCTTTACACGAGCGGTAATCCTATCTAAAAGCAGATTTTCCCATTAGCTCGCTCTGCTGCTCATCAAAAAATCTAAAGCGAGAAAGTGAAGGAGGCATAACGACATGCTCCTGGATTATTTGATGTCTGCTATTCTTCCAACATTAATTCCGGTAAGTAAAAAGCCTATTGACTCGAGGGAACTTTATTCCAGCCTGACGAAGTATTTGAAGAGATATGCAATGTAGTAAATACATGACATGTACTCAGAATAGTATGACTGTTTGTGTATGCGTGCAGTAGGTCTAAACTTGGCCCAGAAAAATCAATAACAGCACTAAGGTCTCATGAAAAGTTCATGCATATTATGTGACAACAAGCGACACGTACATGTCTTGTCTTCCAACGCTACCACTACTCCACTTTGACATGCATACTCGTCTTTTTTGACTTTTCAGAAAGTAGGAAATTCGACACGAGGTTGAATAAGTGGACTGGATTACCCATTGAATATGGTAGAATTTTTTTGCTTGCATTATACTCCATTATATCATCATATTCTAGGGCATGCATGTATGCTACGTTACACTTTTTTCAGCTTCCAGATTCAGATTGAAAACACCAATAATTTTATGTACTTTTGACAATCCTCATGAAAGTAAGAACTTCTCTTTGTGCCACAATATCTTTTCCAAATATACATAAATCAACCACTTCAACACACTAGTGGAAGTTTGCTTTATTGACGACAGCTTTATTCCAGGTTTTATGAAAACTATGAGAGTTGTGAATCATGTTTTTTTTGTAGAAAGGACAATGGGTTATCTAAGGAAAATTCCATATACCTATCCATATCTAGCATAATCTCCCATGGCTATCTCACATTATATAGAGCAGAGCATCTGCACAAAAGAGAAAGCAATCACCGGTATGTCCTGCGTTATATCCTACTTTCTTAAAGTGAGCAACAGTCGAGGGGGATTTTCATTTGCGCAACAAAGCCATTCCAAATCCACTCCATATAAAGTGGTATTTCCATTCGGGCACACATATTTACTATATATTTTTTTGCAAATAATGAATATACACGTACAGCGACAACAACACTGCGTCCTCCTGAAATGAAACGATGCTGCCAGGAAAGAGCCATGCCACATACAACTGAACGACTCATCAGGTAGTTTGACATTACATTAGTGGCCACATGAGCAGAAAATGTTTCGAGTTTACCGAGGCAAGGGGAGCCATTTATTGGTTCGTTGCTTATTTTCACACAAATCCCAAGCTCATCCATCCAAGCAGGAGAAACGCTCAGTATCATAGGGGAAACAGTAAAATTAAGGTTCCTAGTGTTTATGTAACTAATACTGTCTTTTTTCTGTTGAGCTGTCGGACTTACTTGCGTATTTGAAATGCTACACAACTAGAAAGAAGGACGACACAGTAATAAAAAATGCTTTCTCCAATGATTTCCATACTCAAGTGTGAGTAGTACGTATACATACATATTATGTGTAGTGGTTTTGCAACCAGAAACTAGATAATACGTTGAAATACTTAGCAAATACCATTTTGGCCTATAACCCAGTTGGCCACAGTTCCACACTCACGGTTGTAGCCTGACTGAAACGGTTTGATAAATTATTCTGCTTATTAACCCACATTATTTGTTTAGCTCGCCACTTGATAATCTTTAAAAGTCACTCATGTTTAGAGTAGCTTAGGTATATTGTAATTAACGATTCCCTAATAATATTAGTATATACGAATTAACCCAGTTTAATAAGCTTCTTTTAAGTAATAATAGTGTGCGTACGACTACTGCTTGTAATTAGAAAAATTGACATCAAGTGTTGTTCGTTGGATTTCCGTGAGTGGAAATTGATTCCCATCATGTTTAAGTGACACTTGTATATGTGATGAGAAGATGGAAAAAGGAGATCGGCCCATCTTTAGACCATTTACAAGGGAGTCCCTTGTCACGATCGAGGCTCGGATCACTGAGGAATATGCAAAGAAGAAGGAGCTGGAAAAGAAACGGGCGGAAGAAGGGGTTCGTAGTTAACTTTCATTGCAAAATCAAACCTTTCAAGTTGCAATTAATGAATGCTTTAATTTGGTGTACAATATTTACTATAAACTTTATAACATCCCCCGCGTCAGCTTAATCTTTTGTGTAGCTCAAGATGTCACATGTCGCTTTTTATCATAAGCCGTATTTTCAGTACGAATTAATTTTTTTCATGAACTAGTTGTTGTGTTTCTAGAAAGATACACTATAAACTATGACATTTAAACGAATGCATAGCCAGAATCTCAAGCAAATGTATGTATACATGTAGCATAAGTACGAATCATGGTAATTAACATCTTTTGGAATTAATCACGAAAGTAAAACAGATTGACTATGGATAATAGGAACATCATAATAGATCAATGCAATTAGTACAAAAAGTACCACATTTATATCATTGAAATAACAATAAATTACTTGTTCCGTCTCTGTGACAGAGACAACAGTTTGTAATGATGTATCCATTAGGTAATTGATAATCATTTTTACTTTTGGTTGAAGTCTTTGGTCGGTAGGAAAGTCTTGAATGTTTTCCCCAAAATCTGACAAGCCGTTTCTATATATTATCGTACGGTGGCAATTGTGTTGGGTTTATACACAATTTTTCATATATTGCATTAAGATTTGAACAATATTTATGGTTCGTATATTCCATGAAATTTTTTGGAGCTCTTATTTTACATTTCACAAGCAGGTAGAGTAAATGTTAGGTATTAAACCTACGAGTGGAAAAACAAAAACTCGATATTGCTCGTTAAAAATGCATGAATACTAGGCTTTTCTTCAAACACACATACATATTGAGTAACTATGTATAGGTCGTCATTTAGTGATTCACAAAAAAATACCTGGCTCTCATACTTGGATAGCTGTCGCACCCTACCCCATCTTGATATAGCTACCGGGTGATCAGTAATTGCTTTATAAAACGCTGAAGCTTTGTCTTTTGGTTATAATTCGGCTTCATTACAGCATTCAGTTCAGAATACACCTTATAATTTCTATGAATTATTGAAAACGTGATAACGTCAATTTAACAAAACCCGTGCATGAGTAACATTCTGCATCATAAAATGCAGACCTTGGATTGACTTGATATCTATAGCTTTTGTGAATTATTACCTCAATTTTTCATTTGTAACTGCAATATAGCACATACGTTATGACGACGATGACGAGGATGAGGGCCCCCATCCGGATCAATATTTGGAACAGGGCATGCCCCTTCCGATTCGAATGGCAGCAGGTATGGGATAGAAATAGGATTGAGATTTAATGAGAATATATTTGGCAGTTCAGTATAATTTTTATTATAATAATTATTAAGCGTTTGATGGAGAGCTCGCTGGAGTACCACTTGAGGATTTCGATCCATACTACCAAAACATTGCTGTAAAAATAATTATAGATGATTGATTTACCTTTCTAGGAGTATTGTTATGAGTGTTACATGAGCATTTGTTGATATGCATTCACAGACCTTTGTGATAGTCAGCAAAAATAAGAATATATTTCGGTTTAGTGCAACAAAGGCTGTCTACTTACTTACTCCATGGAATCCAATTAGACGAGCAGCAATAGGGATTCTTACCCACTCACTCTTCACGCTAGTCATCATTTCAACTATTTTGACAAATTGTTTGGTGATGATCATGCCGTCAACTCCTGTCACGGAATCAACAGAGTAATAATGATTTATTATATCTGAATGATGAAACAACATAATGCGATGTAATTTTATATGACAAGGGAACCGCAACATTGGAGGATGTAATCGGTTTGCTTTTCTTTTAGGGTTCTTTTCACTGCAATTTATACATTCGAATCAGCAGTGAAAGTAATGGCTAGAGGTTTTATCCTGGAGCGGTTTACATATCTCCGAGATTGGTGGAACTGGCTAGACTTTGTTGTCATCGTCCTAGCGTTAGTTCAATAACCGAATGATGAGCTGTAGCAAATCCGAAACACTTTCGTTTAATGATATTTTTTATTTTATAACCACGGGAAATCCATAGGTTTGTCACAATGGGAATCAACCTGGGGAATCTCGCTGCTTTGAGAACGTTTCGTGTGTTGAGAGCTCTGAAAACTGTTGCAATTGTTCCAGGTTCGTTGATGCAATGTTTTTGGCTATTATATGCATAGTTTATATGCAAGTTAAACATGATGATTATATTTTCTTTTGCAAAATAAGGATTAAAAACCATCGTCGGAGCTGTAAGCAAATTATTATGCTCTAAATTCTTATGCAATGTATGCAGATTTAAGGCATATGAGTAAAATATTTAAATAGGTAATTGAGTCAGTGAAGAATTTGAGGGATGTGATCATCCTGACAATGTTTTCGTTGTCGGTGTTTGCACTGATGGGGCTTCAAATTTACATGGGCGTGCTGACACAAAAATGCGTTAAAAATTTCCCAGAAGAGGATGAGCTCACGGATGATAACTGGTTATCTTTTGTGTCAAACTCAACAAACTGGTACACGCTAGATCCAGATAAAGATTTTCCTCTTTGTGGAAATTCAACTGGCGCTGGGTAAAATATAGCCCTCTTATGAAATGTCATGAAAGAAAAGGTACAAGTCTGAAAATGATCTTTACTATTTCATTATTTTTAATTAGTGGATGCCCTTTAAACTACACTTGCATGCAAGGTCATGGGAAAAATCCGAATTATGGATACACATCTTTCGATAATTTCGGATGGGCTTTATTGGCTGCTTTCCGGTTGATGACACAGGATTTCTGGGAGTCACTGTATCAACAGGTGACTAAAAAACTCCATGCAGCCCCTATTATAACCCTTTCGTATACTATGTAGAGTAGTATGTAGTATGCACGCATCGTTCGTAGATTTATCGATTTCATGAGTATGTTCCACATGTATGTCTGATACCTGCAGATTTTACGATCGGCTGGACCATGGCACATGTTATTTTTCATCGTGATCATCTTCTTGGGCTCATTCTATTTGGTGAACTTGATTTTGGCCATTGTCGCCATGTCATATGACGAATTGCAAAAGAAAGCTGAAGAGGAGGATGCTGCCGCAGAAGTAATAATTTAAAAATTTAATAAGCGATACAAAAATGAACAGTTTCTAAAATAATTGATTCATTGTCAGGCGGAAGCAGAGGCAATGAGGAATGAGGTACTCAACCCATCCATGTATTTTAAAATTCAATAAGCGATTCAAAAATGAAAAGTTTCTAAATAAACAAATGATTCAATGTCAGGCGGAAGAGGCAGCCAGAATACAGGCTCAAAATGATGAGGGCTATGGCGGAGGAGCTGACGAATATGATGGTGAAAGTTTAGCCAGACGCTCTTTTTCAGCAAGGAGCTATGATGTCACAAAGGATGATAATACGTCACTGAAATCTGAATTTGGGGAAGAAACTTTAGTTGGAAATAGTTACAGCAATCGCTCCAGAAGGGTTTGTTTGATGCCTTTTTTGTACCCTTTTTTACTTTCTTTTGTTGTTAGTCGGCAGTAAATAGTATGGTAGTGCTTTCCCTTATCAGGCTAGCCTAAGCCTTCCTGGAAGTCCTGGTTCAACTTTAAGGAAACAGTCAAGGACGGGTCGTAGACGAGGTGAGAAAGTACTATCCACATATATGGACGCGCAACAGCACCTTCCGTATGCTGATGACTCAGCTGCAGCAACTCCGCTATCGGAAGATAATGGTGCGATAATTGTGACCAACTATGGGAGAGGTATTGTTATTAGCGCGTCTAAATTCGCTTTGTAGTCTTTAGAGTGTGTGTGCCACCCACTTTAGTGCTGATTTTAGGTCTAGGATCATGCAATTCATCATCGTACAATTCTCACGGTTCACGATTGACCTTTGCTTCTCATAATATGGATAATATCTCAGGTCGCGGCACACTCGGAGGAAGTCAACCGGTTGTCATTACCAGGGAGTATCAGATGAAACAGAGGATGGTCAAAAGTTATCGGAATGTGACTGTAAACTTTTCAAATTTCTTAATCTTTTCTGTAGGAAACCTAGAACTTTACGAAACTATTTATATGGTGTGTTCACTTATATTCAACTACTTTTAGGAGACTGGTACTCCATTTGAAGAGTTTGCTGCTAACAACAAGGATAAATACTCAGCCACTGCACGAGACTCCCAACGAGCAACAACTTCCGACCATTATCAGCAAGATCAGAGTGTGGTTGTAGACATGCACGGTGTGCCCCTCGTTTCCCTCTTTCCTTAATTTAGTCACTAAATATGTAGTTTTGTAGTAGAGTAGTAGGTCGTCATTTTAAGAAATATTTAAGGCAGATTGTGATAATACTTTGTTGCTTTCAGATGTTATGGTTCTGAATGAAATTGTTGACCAGGCTGGGAGACAAAGTAAAGCAAGTGAACGTCCACGTAAGTTTTTGTTTTAATTACAGCACACGTCCAGTTCCATGAAAGTAAAGGAGTTGCATTGAATGAAAGGTAAAGGAGGTATGAACCTTTGCGTGTATATTTTTAGCGGAGGAGGATGCCGTCAAACCAAGATTGAGAGACAGGGTGGTTCATGCCTGTATTAGATGGTACTCAATACATTTATTTTCAGTTATTTTAGCTTTCAGTAGAGTATCAATTATGCTTAATATTCTAGCATTGACATATTTGGTGTGTGGGATTGCGGATTTCCGTGGAGTTTACTCCAAAAGTGTGTTGCATTTATCGTGTTCGACCCGTTTGCTGAGTTACTGATCACAATGGCTATTGCTGTCAATACATTGTTCATGGCTTTAGATCATTACGGTCTCAAAGAAAATGTTTCAATGGCCTATATATTGAAAGTCGGAAATACGGTACGGTTAACGGTTAACTTTTTAAAATTAGATAACTGGACTGTTCATTACAGCTTGTTAAATGTGAGTTTCAACTTGAAAAATTTAAAGGTATTTTCATCCATTTTTGCAATTGAATGTGCAATGAAACTTATTGCAATGAGTCCTAAATTCTACTTCCAAGGCGGCTGGAATATCTTCGATTTTATTATAGGTATGCATTTAACGCTGTGCTGTATAATAAAAATAAGCCTCATATCAAAATAAGAAATGCGCCTCATGATACATTTGTTCCTTTTGTAGGATTGATAGCCTCATATTCCTACTCATAAAAGGCACAGAAGTATCATGAGGCTCATTTTTAATTTAGGCATATTTGTCCCTTTTATTATAGTTGCATTGTCTCTGATTGAGGTGTTGTTTGAGGATGCGGGACTCCCAGGAATTAGTGCACTTCGTTCCTTCCGATTGGTATGAAAGGGTTTTGTTCATAAACTTAAAGGGTTTGGTACACATCATGGATTTCAATTATTTCATATTGAAATTTATTGCAGCTCCGAGTGTTCAAGTTAGCAAAGTCATGGCCAACACTCAATCTATTGATTAGCATCATGGGAAAAACCATGGGGGCATTGGGTAACCTGGTCTTTGTACTCATCATCATTATCTTCATCTTTGCTGTGATGGGAATGCAACTTTTTGCTAAAAACTATTTTGGTACTTTGCTTTTATTTAAACTCAACAATGATCAATTCTACAACTTTCAACAAAGCTCTTCTTGACCCACAATTTTTCCACAACAGACAAAGTTAACATGTTTCCTGGGAAAGAGCTTCCGAGATGGAATTTCACAGACTTCTGGCACTCTTTCATGATAATCTTCAGAGTACTTTGTGGTAAGCATAAAGCTGTAAAGTCCAAAAAATGTGTATTGAATAACTTAGCATTGCAATTTTATGTTTATATTAATTAGGCGAATGGATTGAGTCAATGTGGGACTGCATGCTTGTGGGAGACGCATCTTGCGTTCCTTTTTTCTTGGCTACTGTCATCATTGGAAACCTTGTGGTATGCAATTTCTGAAACTACAAACGAAGCATACATACATGATGTTATAAGACCTTTATAGAATGACTCTACCGGAAATTTACGTTTCCAGGTTCTGAACCTCTTCTTAGCTCTGTTGCTCAGCAGTTTTGGAGCATCCAATCTTAGTTCGCCCCAAGCAGATGCTGAGACGAATAAACTTACTGAAGCTTTTCACAGAATAGGAAGGTTCAGTCGATGGATAAAATATTTATTCAGAAGATGTGTGTCCAAAGTATTCGGAATTTGTACCAAGTCAAAAAACCAGGTTTCTGACAATGGCGATCTTGAGAATGGAGCCAATGGAGGGGTGATATCAAGTTACAACAACATCAGGCGTGCGGCTGAACAAAATGGTAAGGATGAATCCATTGCGAAACGCTAGAGTATAAACATTCAACGTCAAGATGTTACTCATTTGGCTATTTTATGTAATTACAACAGGCAGCGATTTGAAAAAGAAGCCAAGATTAAATCAAAAGGCACGACTTGTTATGAACGTTAATAAGTTGACTGCAGCAGGATCATCTCAGTCTCCTAATATTGCAGACGGTCATGTTGAACAGGGACAAGCTAATAAGGTAAAACGGACAAACAGCAAACAAGTACTGGATGGGGATTCGGTCAGCATGAAATCCCACGAGTCCCATAAAACTGGAGTTTCAAACAAAGACTATGATGAAGGTTGGCATTTATTCCCGTTTTACTTGCTGAATCATATCTTGCAGCACTTTTGTAATATAAAATGTGAATACAATACAGAGTGCATCGAAGTTGATGCGTCAGTTCACGACTTTGACGGACTTGATGAACAAGAAGTTGAGGAAACTGAAATAGCATTAGCTAAAACGGAAGATGAAGAAGAGTATCCAGCCGATTGTTTTCCTCCTGATTTTTATGAAAAATTTCCTATGTTTGCTGTTGGTAAGGTTTTTGATTTATTCGTAATGGTAACAAATTTTGATGACGACCATGTGCCAAATTTGTGAAGATGCCTGAATCTTCACAACAGTCCCTACATTTTTTGTGGATTAATGTTCATTGGTACTCAATAACATATTTATTTTAGATGATACTCCATTTGGAATTGGCTGGGCTCACCTGCGTCTTAAGACGTTTAGACTGATAGAAAACAAGTACTTTGAAACTGCAGTTATCATTTTGATTCTGCTATCGTCAATGGCCCTGGTGAGAAAAATGAGATAATTTAGTATAATGTCGCACACACGCTGAGGTAACAGAAGCCGTCTAAATAAAAATCATCATTTGTATTAAGGCATTGGAAGATGTTCATCTTCAAAAGAACCCAGTTTTGACGGACATACTGTACTACATGGACAGAATTTTCACCATTATATTCCTCCTGGAAATGTTGGTGAAATGGCTTGCGTTGGGATTTCGAACTTATTTTACGAATGCTTGGTGCTGGTTAGATTTTGTTATTGTGATGGTAAGCTCGAATTTTCTAATTTCGAAATTGATGTTGTCATCATCCAATCTTGAGAGCAAATATTATGATACTTCCTTGGTCTCAGGTGTCACTTATAAACTTCGTAGCAGCTCTTGCGGGTGCAGGAGGAGTACAAGCTTTTAAAACAATGAGAACTTTACGTGCTCTTCGTCCACTCAGAGCCATGTCAAGAATGCAAGGAATGAGGGTATTCGCTTTAAAAATCTAGTCAAAGTCCCAATAACAAGAAGGTTTACTAATCAATATGTTTTTTGGTAAGGTTGTTGTGAATGCTTTGGTGCAAGCAATACCTAGTATCTTCAATGTGCTATTGGTGTGTCTAATTTTCTGGCTCATCTTCGCGATTATGGGAGTTCAATTGTTTAATGGGAAATTTTTCAAAGTAATAATAATAATATTATAAGCAAATTCGATTTACTTGTATTCATTCATGAACTGAAAACTACTTATGATTTAGTGTGTGGATCCTACGGATAATACAAAGCCAGATTTCCGAATTATCAAGGACAAAACAGAATGTCTAGCAAATAATATGTCATGGGACAACTCGCCAATGAACTTTGATCACGTTGGAAAAGCTTATCTAAGTTTGTTCCAAATTGCTACTTTCAAAGGCTGGATTGACATAATGAACGATGCTGTTGATTCTCGTGGGGTAACTGAATTTAGAAGCATTCTTTTTATCGGTTTCTGAATTCAGAAAGACGTAACGTGGATTAAATTATATATCAAACAAATATTATATCAATTTGTAGGAGGATGAGCAGCCACACAGGGAAACAAATTTTCCCATGTATGCCTATTTCGTAATCTTTATCATCTTTGGCTCGTTTTTCACTTTGAATCTCTTTATTGGAGTGATCATTGACAACTTTAATGAACAAAAGAAAAAGGCTGGAGGGTCACTAGAAATGTTTATGACTGAGGACCAAAAAAAGTATTATAACGCTATGAAGAAAATGGGCACCAAAAAACCACTTAAAGCCGTTCCTAAACCGAGGGTAAGTTCTGTTCTGAGTCTGACCATGCTGAACAAGGGCTTGACTGAAAATGAGTAAAATTTTCAAAAAATTTGTACTATTTTATTGATTTATTTTAGTGGAAACCACAAGCCATTGTATTCGACATTGTGATGAATCAAAAATTCGACATGTTGATCATGGTATTCATTGGGCTAAATATGTTGGTGATGACAATGGATCACTACAAACAGCCTGATGTAAATTTAATTTTTTACTTACCATTATTAATAATCAAAAGCACGGAAACTTGAACTTAATTTTGTTCTACCTTTTGCATTTATACCGCTCAGAGTTGGGAAAACACGCTGGCTTACCTCAATGGAATATTTATTGCCATTTTCAGTTCGGAATGCCTTCTTAAGATATTTGCTCTACGTTATCATTACTTCAAGGAGCCTTGGAGTAAGTTCTGTTCTCAGTCTGACCACGCTGAACAAGAGATTGACTGATAATGAGTAAAAGTTTAAACAATTTTGTTTGTGTTTTCAAATTCAGATTTGTTTGATTTTGTGGTGGTCATCCTCTCCATCCTCGGTAAGCGAAAATTGAAACAAAATTTTAAAAATTGAGTGCTATTTAATGAAGTTGTTGTATGTAAATCATTAGGATTGGTTTTGAGTGACCTGATTGAAAAGTATTTCGTATCCCCTACACTCTTGAGGGTTGTTCGAGTAGCTAAAGTAGGGCGAGTTCTGCGACTGGTCAAGGGTGCAAAAGGAATCCGAACGCTTCTCTTTGCATTGGCAATGTCTTTACCTGCATTGTTCAACATTTGTCTGCTTTTGTTTCTTGTCATGTTCATTTTTGCCATTTTTGGAATGTCTTTCTTCATGAATGTGAAACCAAAGCCAGGTGGACTTGACGAGGTTTTCAACTTTCAAACATTCGGACAATCTATGATTCTTCTGTTCCAAATGTCTACTTCAGCTGGTACGCCATGTTGTATTTTTTAATTTGTATTTCAAATGAAAACGATTCCTACTACTTCAACATTTGCTTGTAGGTTGGAATGATGTGCTAAACGGAATAATTGACGAAGATGAATGTGAAAAGCCTGACCCAGAGCTTGGAAAACCGGGAGATTGTGGAAATCCAACGGTTGGAATTGCTTTCCTACTCACTTATCTTGTAATCAGTTTCCTTATCGTGATCAATATGTATATTGCTGTCATCTTGGAAAACTACTCGCAAGCAACTGAAGAAGTGCAGGAAGGGCTTACGGATGATGACTATGATATGTATTATGAAATATGGGCACAATTTGACCCTGATGGGACGCAATATATGAAATACAACCAACTCTCTGACTTTCTTAATGTTCTCGAACCTCCACTTCAAATTCATAAACCGAACAAATACAAAATCATTTCTATGGACATTGCGATCTGCAAAGGTAAATTGAGTCGTTCTGACAGGTTTGGATTTTTTATAGGAAAATGTATTTCAATATGAATAGAATGTGTACCAAAAATTTCCTGTAATTCAGATGACATGATGTACTGTGTTGACATCCTTGATGCTCTAACACGCGACTTCTTTGCAAGGAAAGGAAATCCTATCGAAGATGCTGTGGAACTTAACGAAGTACAGTTGCATCAGGAAAGGCCAGGTTATGAACCGATTTCATCCACTCTGTGGCGTCAACGAGAAGAGTATTGCGCAAGGGTGATACAAATCATTTGGAAAAGGTTTGTGGTGAAAAAGAAACAAGCACGCCTGCTGGCGCAACAACAGCAGCAAGATCCTCAACCGGAAGAACCTGGAACTTCGGAACATTTAAGAACCACAATAGTAACAAATGAGTCCAGAGCATCGCGATCTCCATCAATTTCATCAAGGGTTACAGATGTTTAAAATGATTCTAAAATAGTATTACAGCTCGGTAGAAATAGGCATTTAAGAAATAGGAAGACTTTGTTCTAGTCAAACATATCTAATAGGCTTAAAATTTTAACCTCCAAA
Source organism: Orchesella bifasciata (assembly GCA_034697805.1). Classification (NCBI taxonomy): domain Eukaryota; kingdom Metazoa; phylum Arthropoda; class Collembola; order Entomobryomorpha; family Orchesellidae; genus Orchesella; species Orchesella bifasciata. The sequence continues at coordinate 19,158 of JAQGAP010000750.1, forward strand.
CATCAGTATTACGTAACAGTTCATACCTGTACTTATATATATGTGTAGTATTTTGTTTACTATAGAGCTATAATCTACTTAAAATTATGTTGAGTTGAACAATTAACAAAGGGATCTGGTTAGAGATGGACCACAAAATGTATGATAAAAAGTATTAATGATTAAGTGATAAAACTAAGTTATTTCAGGATCTGGGCGACGTTTGATAGCCGTGCACGCAGTTCTAAAAAACAATTATTAAACTAGGGTAAGTCATAATAATTCCTTATGATGAATACATTGATTTTCAGTGTTTTAGATCGGACCATACCTTCAACCTTCGAATGGTTGTAGTTTGAACAAAAGGTAAAGGTAGAAAATATAAGAATTCTCGGATGCTTCTAATAGATTAATCTGTCGGTTGGGTACGCAAAAGGTTCGAATTGAAACGCCTATATGCACTGACTTCATGGGACTACTGTGGCCTGTAAATGACTTTCATGTAAACGCGTTAAATGTGATACATATATGTACTAGATACTTTTACATTTTACAAAACTTTTGATGTAGCTGCATTCTCAAAATCTTCTGAACACAAATGATTTTGTCGTAGCATGAATACTCGCTTTCACTCGATGTTATCTCTTTACGCTTTGAATTCAACTCATAGGTATATAACATGGATTATGGATTACAAAAGTTTCCAATTTTGAAAAAAATGTCTATAAAAAATACTCGATATTTTTGCAGTCTTGTTCGCAAAATTGAATGCATTGTCAAATAATATTGAACATCCCTACAGTATTAACTAGCTTACGTATCACATTGAATCTTATCTTTGGATTGTCAAAGTCATTATAAGTGTCACTTTTTAAATTAATAAAGTTGTGAAATATGTGATCATTAATATTCGTACTTTTTTCTACGTAATAAAAATCAAGCGCATATAACATCACAAAAGGCATATAGTTTTATACCTTTCACAATGCGAAACGAAGTGAATGATGAAAATTATTTGATTTTGAACGACACGGAAACACCACAGATGTAAAATAACGTATATATATATGAGCATTTATTATTATTTCGGTAAAACATTTCCATATTATAAGGTTTCTTTCTTCTTGTAGATGCAAATAGATTAAAAAGATCACATATTTTGTTAAATATATAAAAATGCAATAAAATATACATAAAACACGAGCCGATAAAACTAACGTAATTAAAAGCTATTCTTTGGTTCAGTCTATTTCAGTTAAAACTCGTTAAAATATGCCACAAACTCGGAGAAATATGTTATGTATAAATGATGATTATGTGAATATTTGTGAATAGGCATGTTCCATAAATAAATATATGAATACTTTAAGGTGTTCGATTTCAAAACTTTCACCATACACAGGTTTACAAGGTGGCGAGGATTCGAGTGAAAGAAAACGCAGCGGCGACCCCAGTCTGACCAACACCGTAGACGAAAGCGTAGAATGGCGTCATTTGAAGGATACTGGCTTTATAAATAAATGCTATCACTGCACTCGTTATCAAACCCGTTGTTCCAGGATTAACGATCCCCATCAGCAAAACGAGCAGTGGAAAAAATCTGTGGGACAGTCACAAATAATCCTTGAATTAAACCGAACCAATTCAGGTAAAAGTTATATCATAGCTCCGTTTACCTTCCAACTCTATGCTTTCGTAACGTTCCAAAAGCAATTAAAGCACCAATGACATGAACTATGATTGAAGAGAGAAAGGCCCACAGGAAAACTCTGTACCACATATCTGCACAACATGAAACAAATTGCGTTTAGCAGTGCTTCAAATTAATAGCATTGTACTTTGTAGAATGCATTTAATTAACTTGCATATGCATATTTTATGTCTTACCAGAAAACGTTTTAAGTTGGTCTGACTGACTAAACGAGATGATGCTCGTTATATCAAAGCCAGGAAAGCCACTCGACATTTTTAACTCTTTTATGCAGTCCTATTCATGTAAAATTTTTGCCCTATTCTATGAATCTATAAGTGTTGCCCGAATTTGATTTTAGTACACTTGTTTTAACAAAATTCGGTTATCCCATAAAGCAATGCTGCTTGCAATGCATATTTTTCGGGCAGCAGAATTAATGCATTTAAATTTCATTCTTTAAAGGCAACTAAATTGCATTAACTTTTCATGGGATACAGCGGAATTATGCAGGGAGAAAGTCTGTTCTTAAACCACTTTCCCTCCTCTCCAGATTATTAGTTTCAAATACATCGGTGATAAGGAAGTTGGAGACAGAATTTGTTTGTACTTTTAGGTGTGAAAAATAGGTTATATGATATTCTGTGCTGAGGATTTTTGCTTTTATCTACTCTCTTGAAAGCAGCGCTGTCGAATCAACAACACTGGTGTGTATTAAGAGACTTCTGGAGTGGACATGTACAGATTAGTTTATGTACATATACCATACACCATGTATGTTTGTGTGTTGGTATTTCTCACATACCCTCACGAGTGGATGAAGGGCATCAATGCAAATTTCATGTCGGAAATCTTCAAAGGAAATTAATGTATATGCATACGAATGAAATACGAATCTGAGCGAGATCTTGTTGTTAGCAAAAAAAATTGATGCATTACATCAGACTCTATATGTGATGCCAGAAGAAGAAAACATTCTGACATTGGGAATCTTTCTGCCTTCTGCATGGCCAATAAGTAGTATATCAAATAGAGCATTAACTATTCAAGAAATTAATATAACTTATAGTTTTAACCTCTCCCCAACAACTTGAAATGAGTTAAGAACGGGATATTAGTGGTTTAATTTATTATCAGCCAACGTTTCAAAATTCATACGAATTTCTTCATCAGGGCAAATGAAAAATACTGTAAATCTGACTAACATGAACATCATTTTTTCACAAAAATTAAGATTTTATATAGTTGAAGATGATAACATATTATTTCAATCTCTATGGTGGTTTGCATTTTGGTAGTAGCAGATCAGTCCAAATTGGGTTGAATTTCCATCCAGAGTCCTTGTTCATAGTAATGGGTGCTCGTATAACTTCTTCAGTTTTGTGTTCAGTACAGATTTCTTCCTTTATATATGGATGTAATTGAATAGTCACGACGATATAGGGATGAGTCATCGTTGATGGTGCTACCAAACGTAAACGTTACTCTTTGTGTTTGATTTGATACCAAACAAAGTGAAAAACCCCATAGGAGGAATAAATATGTACTCTAAAAGTTTTGTGCTTGAGTCATACATTAGGCATTCCGTGTAATTCAGTCTGTCATATTACTCACTCATACTCAGTTACTCGTCTTCTATATTGTATTTTGCATAGAATCCTATCATATAATTCCACAATGGTGTTTACGCCATCAGATGAAACGAAAATATTACGTTAGGATACAATGCGTACATCTGTGCAAAATGCACAGTGTGCATATTGTATGCAATGTAGTGACATTAGTAACGTATCTCTTGTTAAAACTCTCGTAGTCAGCATTTTCCGAGTTGTCTTCTGTGTCTCAACTCGCTTCACAGTCGAGTCTGAACATTTGAGAGATCATAATCAAAGTTGACAAATTATACATCGTATTAAGGAAGGACAGTAATTAGAAAATGGCAAGTTCAGAAGAAACTCCTGAGAGTGCCCTGGTCAAATTGACACATGTCTTAGAAAGGGACTTTGATTTGACTGGAATTAAAAAGAATAACATTGACTTGACTCATCTTATACCGCAACCAAACAAGCATTCAATAGCATTTACATTGGAGCATGTGTTTTCACCGGTGGAATGTGAAGGCTTGATTAAAATTACTAATGAACTTGGTTATACAATAGTGCCTGTGAATTTTGGAGGAATTGAAGAAGTTAATGAAGACAAACGAAGTGGCTCCAGAACGATGGTGGACGATGAAGAATTTGCTGAGAAACTATGGGAAAGAATTGCCCCACACATTCCCCAGAAGGTAATGGGAGCTGAAGTTGTGGGTTTGAATGAGCGCTTTCGATTTTTGAAGTACAATTCCAAAAACTTCTTTGCACCACATTGGGATGGATGTTATTCTCGGCCATACAACAAGCTTGAGAAAAGCTTGGTAACAATACAAATGTACCTTAATGAAAACTTTGATGGTGGAGAAACAACATTTCTGAAACCAGGGTCTAAAAAAGCCTTTGGTAGCGGAGAACGGATGCCTGTTAAGCCAAAGACGGGAATGGTTTTAGTTTTTACGCAGGATCTACTTCATGAAGGTTCAGTGGTAAATAACGGAGACAAATATACAGTGCGAACGGATATTATGTACAGATATGGTCAACCTTAATTTGTCGTTATTGTATTACCTATGGTATTCAATTAAATAATTAATAACTTATTTATATTTATAATACGTACGCAATAAATTTATTTGTAATCACATACACAAGATGATATTGCATAATTGCATAATAACATTTCTCTGCACTTTGCATACAAGTTAGTAATATTAATCAAACTTGATGCATAATTTATGGTTATGTACTCTGATTGGAATACCATTTTCACAAGTCAAACTAAATAAATAAATGAGCATGCAATTAAACATGCGGGAGGCATGCATTTCTTAAAAGTTTTAGTACTTTCGGTGAAATTGTGTCAATTCTTGATAGAAGTGAGCTCCTGTTGTTGGGCAGTCCACTACCTGTAAACAAATAAAACGACCTCAGGTGAACTCAAAAGGTGGATGTCTTCACAAATTCCATTCCAAACGTGCGATCGATATTATTCCAACTCGTGTGTATATGTATGCAATACACTTAATATACGTTAGCCATACCTATAGGCTAATTTTTTACGAAACTTTCTATAAAATTCTGCATATACCACATGCGTTTCCAGCCGTTACAACGCATTTCACAGCGTTAGCATGTCATTATTGTGGTATTGGCGATATGCGCAACACGATATGTTTTACTACTTTCGGCCCGTCTCCAGCATGTAAGAAATCCATTATCTCCTAAAAGTGCCACACCATTTTGCTTTAAAAACGGATTATCATGTTATGGGTTTGCAGTTTCAACCACTGAAATTCTGACTGAACATACATAAACGGTAATAATTATTGCTTTCGTTCAACCTTTGGAAAGTAACTTCCAATCTTTGATGTGTAGTATTTCAAGCAAACAAAAAGGTATGTATGTAAATAGTAAGGATGGATGCGTTTTGTAGCAAACATGAAATGAGAAAATTCAACACAAATATTTCTGAAGACGCTTTTGCAAAAGTCCCATTTATGACCAAACCTGCATGGAATCAGCAAGAATTAAGCAGTTCTAATATCAGTGCAAAATGCAAATGATATTTTGTGTAAATCGTGTTCTATGTTAATTCTAACTGAAGAAGCTTTTGTATGCAACATGTGCCATGTGCTACTGTTAGGTATGTAAATGTTTATAGAAATGAGTCATTGAGAATATATGGATATGCAGTTAGATTTAAGCCTGTATTCAAAGCACTTTTATTCTGTTCTCATTTGTGATCGAAAACAGTACAAAAACGTTGTAAGAATGCTTTGAAAAACGGCCTGATAATGATCACTTATATAGCTACTTGCCAAAAGTCACTATTACCACCCCACCACCAATATCATATTCATTCTCATCTATTTTCTTAGAATCTGTATGCTTGCCCAACACGGGCAACTAGCTCAGCTTTAGCTTTAGTCATGAATGCATAGGAGTGAATTACATTACGACAACAAACACCGCAAGTACCAGAAAAGCATTCGTTGACTGCTGCTGGGCTGTGGGATTTTTTTTTGTTGTGAGAACCTGGAGGGTAGTGTGGTCATGGTTAGCTAGCTTGCTTTCTTAAGGAGCCGCCAGTATGTATTTATGAGATCTGCATCGGGCTCCAGTCACTATCCCTGGGATGCTAGACGCTACTCAGAAAGAGCCCTCAGTCAGTCTGGCAACAATAACAGTGCAACACAGAAAACTCCTTGTTCCAGTTCTGATCATCTGCATTGCCACACGATATTACATTACAACAATAATATTTGTGTAGCTTTTTATTGACGAGTCTTTTTCATTAAGTAAATAATTCAATTACACACTTAAGGGTTTCTCTTTGCATTGTGTGAAACGTTCTTATGTTGTTTGTGCAGCCGGTGTATTAAGTAATCCGGGCTTGGAATGTCTTTTTTGTCATTCTGATTCTGATATGTCTCCCTGACATGACTGGGATATGTGCCTAATTTTTTTCGGGAAAAATATTTTATTGTGAAATAGAACAATGAGTGCGAAGGTTTCAGCAGAGGAATTTAAAGATTACATTGGGGACGAGGTTGATCGGTCAGGAAAGTATGGTAAGTTTAAAGCCTGTGAAGGTTAAAGTTTATCGATTTGCCTTATAAGGTCCAATGAATGCATATCGTGTTACTTTGTAAGTAACAATGTTCATTTCGTTTTCCACATCTCCACGCAATCTTTGGTAGCATTCTATACTCACACACACATACATCAATAATATTGACAAAGAGGGCTATAATTTCATAATTATGCTTTTACATCATAAAAAAAGCATGCGTCCTTTCTATTCTTAGCAGAGAGGTATAGAAGGCTAGAACTATAGGTTTTTATATGATGAATATATAGGAGAAACATCTATTGTTTGAAACTACAACCGGTTCAACAGTGGCATACATGGAAATATATATTTATATTTATGCACTATGTAGTTATTTTCAGACTTGGCAAAGAACAGAAACGCACATGAGTAGCACATGTATTCGTATTTCTGTTGTGCCTATTTATCAAATCGAATCATTTATTTAAGCGAGTCACATTCTTCCAATTCCTCGTTTCCAATAAGATGAGCTTGTTAGTAACTCGCTCAACTTTTGTCAATCAGCGTATACTACAATCGTCTACTACCAGGATACAGAAGTATTTTTTCCTCCGTGTTATTCGCATGACATTGTCAGTCGCAGTTTGTCTCTTCTTGAAAGTCAGTCAGCGTCAGCCTACTAAAGCATCGAATTACTTCATTATTGTTGGATTTGGGGTACATGGATGATTGACTGCTGACGTGCCGACTTTAGTTCTTTATCTAGAGCTAATATTATAGACCAGACTTGACCATCCAAAAAAACCAATCAACTAATGGTCCTATTCAGTCTTGGATGCGCATGTATTTGGATTATGTATTCAATTACAGTAATAACGGTATGAAACATTATGGCTGAAAACTGTGGTATAGTCACTGTCATAAATATTTTGTTCAAAGGAACTCATTAGGAGCTCGGGAGTTTATATCTATCATGCAATTTCATTCCGTATCGGTATGCATTTCATTTTTGTGGTTAAAAAATATTAGTTGGGTATAAGTAGTTTGGGATATAAGTATGTATGCTTTTGTGATACATCGATTTCAGTTTCTAACTATCAAATTATCCTTCTAAAAATGAGTCCGGTCGATACTTTTATGATGCACGTGTGATGGTATGAAATTATCCTTAAAAATATTCGTCTGTTTTTATGACGAGCTCAGGGTGTTTCCAAAACAAAATTTAATGGTATTGATCCCTAACGATCACTTTTGCTTTCACTTTGCTAAGTAAAAACTGTACATTTCGCACTCCATAATTCATTCGTAGCATGCAAACTCTAGATAGATTATACTTGCATTGCATGCTGGGCTTGCATTATTTGCTTTGTCGCCTGGAATGGCTACACGATGTAACATGCACATAATAATGCGATCATAAATTTTAATGCTATAAGAATTGATCTATGTGAGAAAATGGACTTCCACTAGAATACACTGCCTGTCTTTTATGGTATATCGTAATTCAGGGTGAATTGCACGGGCACTGCCGCTGAAAGAAGACGAAATGCTTCATGAACCGCGCAGTAATTGGCATACAATTTTTATACTGCTCTCTCTCTTTCTCTCTCTGGTATTTCTGAACAAATAGTTCTAATGCAACTATTTATACTTACCCGTACTATATGTTGCAGTGACACTTTGTCCATCGTATAGATCTATCACTTCCACTTAACTCATTTTTAGCTACCGTTATTAAGTATTTAACCAAATTTCAATCAAACATCAATGGAAACAATTCAATTGCAGAGAAATTGACAATCAACTTCGACATTCTCAAACTAGCAATAATGAAATACTCCTTTGTACTTCAGTACATGCATATAATAATGGAAATATACTACTCTATAAGCTGTTACTACATTATACAAAACATGATAAAAGGAGCTTGTTGATGCGGAATATAGACTTCCTGGAG
>JAQGAP010000751.1:0-27404 GCA_034697805.1 Orchesella bifasciata
TTGGAGGGGAAATCACTCCTCTCACTGGATATGAGCAAGGTTCGGTGTTTGAGTGGTGATGTAGCTAAACCTCATCTCGGGTTGGAGCAACGAACTTGGGAAGAATTGAGTGAAAACATGGATGCCATATTCCACTGCGCTGCAAGCGTCCTCCACACGGAGCACTACAGAAAACGAGCTTCAGGCAAAGATTCGAGGGCCGTTAACGTCGGGGGAATACGAAATATTTTGGAATTCGCTACAGAAACCCAACTCAAGTTGGTCTACCACGCGTCCTCCCTCGTTGCTGTGGCCATAGTTGATGAGGACGGGCGGATCTCAGAGCGATGGCCAGAAATGGGAGAATATGACAACGTGACAACGTTTGGCTACCCCATCTCAAAATATGTGGGGGATATGCTGATGAAGGAGGGGGCGCGGAGAGGAATTCCCATTAAAATCTTTAGACTTCCACTCATCGTCGGGGAAAGGGAAACGGGGAGATGTACCTTGGAAAACAACCACGCGCTGTTGAGATTCATGTTTATTATGAAAAATGGGCTAATTCCCTCAACCCCTCAGCCTTGGCCAGTTCTACCGGTGGATGACTGTGCGAGGGTGAGCGTCCGCCTATTTTTTGATGAGAGGGCAACCTCCACCCAAGTTTTTAATGTGACTCTCGCTCGACCCGACACGGACCAGAACTTTGTGGAGGTGGCAGCAAGGTTTGGACACAAAGTGAACATTGTCGAGTTTTCCGAGTTTACCAAGCGGATTCAAGAGGCGGGGGATGTGGAGGGGGAGGCGCTGGGCTTGTTTAAAGACTTTTATAGTGATGAGAGCAACATCATGAATGTTTTCACGAGTGCTGCAATGCTCAGAAAGTGGCTGGAGGGTGGGGAGGAGGCGACGGAAATGTGGAGGTGCAAAAACGTGGTGCAATTCATTCCCGATTTTTATGAGAAACAGGAAGGAGCCATGGACTACTTTTATAGGGACCTTAGCTACTGCAAGAGCCAGGGATGGTTTAAAAAGTTTGGTTTGTAAATGATGGAGAAAGTAGTCTATATTTTTTGTATCTACCTAATTATATGCGAATGTGAAGCAGCTGTCAATTAAACTATAATTATTCTGGATTGTTTCATTTAATTTTACAATTTTACAAAGACGATTTTGAACACGCATCATCGCAACAATATAATACATTCATGTTATATGCATAGTATAAGTATATAATTCATTAACAAATATTTCCTAGCAGAAATTAACCATTAAAAATGTCAGTCAAGTGATAAAACTCTCGTGGAACAATCGTGTTGCTGAATTCTAGCTTGCTTAGTATTTTACGCTAACAAGTTATTTAATAATTAACATTTAACTCACGAGACACGTGCAACACTTTAAAAGTAGTCTGTTTGAAAACAGAGTAAATCTTTCTCTACTTAAATTAATGAGTTATCTTGGTTAACTAATTAATTTAGAAAAACGAACAATCGTTATCACTATCACCATTAGCTGAGTAATTAACCAACAAACTGAGTTCACTGCCAATACAAGCATGTAACTGAAACCGTAATTGTGTATAAAAAATGTTACAGTTTATTTGAATACTCGTTCGATTCGATAGTGCGTAGCTTTTCTTCGCTCATAGGAAATTCATATCAGGTAATAAACTTAGCTTGAATGCACATTATAAAAAACTACAAAGGTGAAATTGACGATGATCATGATGAATGTCCGACGCGCTATGGGGATTACACGGATACCTGGCTAATTTTGACCCGCATGAGGTCCAAGCTTCTAGAACCGAACCTGATATTCTGGAATAATGAGGTTGGAATATTGATGGGACTCGCTTCAAAAAGTTGATGAGCCTCCTTGATGTCATACACCGTCATTATCCCACCAAGTGGAAAAGGCTGTGAAAACAATTTCTACTATTAAAGTCATTCACTGTTATCGAATATCGTTACAAACATTCGCAACTTACATGAATTTTTCTCGATGCGTTACTGCTGGATTGTTCTTGAGAAGGATTTGATGAGGAATACCTGTTGAAGCTGAACAGTGCTTTGTAATTTGCAGTGAGTGAGGTCACAGAGTCCCAAATTTTGATACACCCAAAAGAAAAGCATCCAATTGGGTAGTTCAATTTCCGGTGGATGAGAAACAAAGGACTTGTGTCTAAATCATCAGTGCTAGCTATGTAACCCCCTTGAACCCTTGGCATAAACGAAGTAGAGTCATAAAATTTCCGTTTTTGACTTGAGGCAGTCCAAGCATGTTCCCATCGAGGCGATATTGATAAGTCAGGAGTTCTTGTAGTCAGGATTTTATGCTTGCTTTCGAAATGTAGAATGATCTCTGCTTTTGATATGCATCCAAGTCGGAATCCACAATCAGCAAGTCCCATTTGCTGACACAGAGGAACTGTGTCTGGGCTGTTTAATTTATAATAAAATGAATTGGATTTGGGTTTGAATTTGATTTCACCATTAAAAATTAAAGCAATCAACTTACTGATGAGAACAGGAACTGATATGGTTCGTCAACTCTTGTCGTTTGCATAAATGGGAACAGCCGTTATCCTTGAATTTGCATTCGAAATCTTGGCCGTCCAATATTTCCTCCAATGCTCGATTCCTTATTTTTGGAGTTCCAAATGGCACCCGGCATTGTGGACAGAGTCCACCGCTCACTTTTGAAACACAGGAATAGCAAATAACGTGACCTTCGGAGCACTGAAATATTGTTGCTTCTGGAACCTCCATGCAAATTGGACAAGTGCGAAAATTTTCCATTCTGCGAGTAAAAAGAATTTAAAATATAATTATGATGGTTTTATAAAATGCCCTGCTAAGCGCTGATAAACTTCTTTCATAATATCTTGCACTAAAAACCCGTTTTAGTTGTCTGACAAGCTATCCCTAACTATCACTTCTCCCAAAATATTTGTTGGTAGGATCGAGTAGAAGAAGGTATTTTGTTCATTGTGACCTTCTCGCTTCGGTTTACCACAATGTAGATGGGAATGGAATGAGAAAGGTATATGAACTGTGTTCTGGTTCTGTTCCCTTGACTGTTGGTACCCTTCCATATTATATTATATACATTCAACAATACCAGCGTGTACCTGCTTTGATCTGTGGTGTCTATATGTTTACCTGGTTTTCTGTCTGGGTGATAGGTGGGCTCCACAAATACACTATACATATATGATATGCAACAAGTTGGGCTCTTATTAAATCAAAGAGCAATATTCCAACAAAGGACAATCCACAATGTTCTCTAACCAATTGTTGCGCTTTCTCCACAAACTACACAGTATGCCTACAAGAGAAAGCTAGACGTGAGTTGAACACGTGCTAGGATAGCAAATGCATCATATGCTTTCACTCAAGTTTCATTATAAATAATTTATAAAGAAAGTGCTCTCACTGCAACATAAAAACATTTTCTGTTCATTCTCGTAAGAGTAGCTCGCGTTTATTTGTGTGATATGAACTGAAACTTGGCAGCCAGAACGGAATGATTTTTTGTTCAATGTATTTGTATTTTATTAGACGAAATCATTAATATTTACAAAAAACATCCAAACTCGTACAATATAATCAATATTTCAGACCGTTGTATTGCAAAATATCAATCAATAGAAGTTTCTATATGAAAGAATTTATATTTTCTTTTAATTTTTTGTTTGTATACTAGAGGAAATTCATGGTAGACTCATGGTTATAATTCTGTTATCGTGGCTGTGCGTTACTTTATCATTTTAAAAGATATGCATATGTAGCTGCAAAAACTTGAGACTTCAGAAGCAGAATCGAGTGACTAAAAATTCAGAATCTTACCAAAGTGAATCTAGCTTATCAGAAAAATTAGATCAAAATTTTGTATATAAACACTGTATCGTTAGCATATTAAGAAACTGAACGACACAAAAAATGTAAATAGTCTAGAAAATTGGAATACTTAAGAATTATAATAATACAATATTATTAATTTTGAACATGCATCATCTTAATATTATAAATATTCATTTTATATTCAATGTAACTAGTCTGGATTAAATAATATTAAGTAAAACCTTTTTATTTTATAATCACTGCTAATTTGAATAACTATTGACAGTATATATAACCCACAGGCTGACTTGATTGAAATTCACGCATCAAATATTAACAGTAATAGATCTTTTATAAAATGTTATATCTTACTTGAAGTAGTTAGTTGGCTTGACTTGCAGCAGCTTGCAGCCGTTTATCTTTTAGCGATTTATTCAACCAACAAACTGATTTCACGGCAAATGCAAGCATGTAACTCAAGCCATCAATGAGTATAAGAATAAAATGTTATATCATTTTTTGTGAATATTCATTCGATTCGATGGTGCGTAGCTTTACTACGCTCATGTGAAATGAGTCCCAGGAAATTAACTTAGATTGAATGCACAATTTACTTAAATAAACTACAAATGTGAAATTGACGATGATCATGATGAATTAAAAAGGCTGGTAGGGCTTGCGCCCTGCTGAACTATCGAAACGCTACGTGGATTATTCGGGTACCTGGGTAATTTGGACCCGCATGAAGTCCAAGCTTCTGGAACCGAACTTGTTTTTCTCGAATAATAAAAATGGAATATTGATGGGACTGGCTTCAAAAAGTTGATGAGCCTCCTTGATGTTACTCACAGTCATTTTCCACCCAATGGAAAAGGCTGTGAATTTTTTTACAAGTATTAAAGACATTCTCTACAGATCAAATATTAAGTTCTATCGTTACAAACGGTTCGCAACTTACATAATTTTTGCTCATTCTCGATGCACTGCTGCTGGATTGTCCTTGAGAAGGATTTGATGATGAATCCCTATTGAAAGTGAAATGGGCAATGTATTTTACATCGAGGGGTGTCTCTGAGTCCCAAATTTTGATACACTCAAAAGACCAGCATCTAATTGGGTAGTTCCATTTTCCGTGGATCAAAAACAAAGGACTTTTATCTGTAGCATCAGTGCAAACTATGATACCAATGCCAATCGTTGACATTATTATCGAAGCATCAATCTTTCTTTTTCGACGATAGGCAGCCAAAACATTTTCCCATCCATGTGTTATTAACAAGTCAGGATTACTTCCAGTCAGAATGTCATGCTTGTACTTGAAATGCAGAATGATCTCAGCTTTTGATCTGTATCCCAGTCGGAAGTCACAATTCACAAATCCCATTTGCTGACACAAGTTAACTGTGTCTGGGCTGTATAATTTATAACAAAATGAATTGGATTTGGGTTTGAATTTGATTTCACCATTAAAAATTAAAGCAATCAACTTACTGATGAGAACAGGAACCAAAATGGTTCGTCAACTCTTGTCGTTTGCATAAATGGGAACATCCGTTTTCCTTGAACTTGCATTCAAAATCTTGGGCGTCCAATATTTCCTCCAAAGCAAAATTCCTTATTTTTGGAAATTTGAATGGCACCCTGCATTGTGGACAGAGTCCACCTTTCACGTTTATAACACAAGAATAGCAAATAACGTGACCAGCAGAGCACTGAAATATTGTAGTTTCTGGAACCTCCTTGCAAACCGGACAAGTGCGAAAGTTTTCCATTCTGTGAGTTAAAAAATTAAAACTTGTATCATGGTTTTATTTATTTATTCCAAGGAGCCTAAACAATACAATAAGGCTTGTAAGTAAAGTTAACTCACCTAATAGAAAATTAAATCTTCAGCAATCTTAGAGGTTCTGGTCACTGAAGGAAAATTATCTGCCCTAAAAAGTCGATTCAATCATCTGACAGGCTTACGCAACACTCACTTCTCCCAAAATGTCCGACTGCCGGATCGAGTTTTTCTTCGTTGGGTTTATTCCAATGTAGATAGGAATGGAATGAGAAGGGTTTCTGAACGGAGTTCTGGTTTTGTCCCCTTGACTTTTCGTACACTTACATATGTTCCTGCTTTGATGTCTGGTTGCACAATACACTACACATATGTATATGATACGCAACAAGTTCGGCTCTTATTATGTACCTTTTAGGTACATATTAAGATCACTCTGTATCGCGTCGTCTGTCGTCGTCGTCGTCGTCGTCGTCGTCGTCGTCTGTCTGTCTGTGGGCACGATAACTTTCGAACCACTTGACTTTTTGAAATTCTGATTGCACCAGTCGATAGCTAAGGTCAAGGCGGAGGATGAGTTCGAAGATGGGTTATCTGGGGTCACGGGAACAAGGTCAACTGATAAGCTTAACCAATATGATAAGCGTCACATATAGCTTGTGATATATCAATCGAAAGCTACTGTAGTGCTGATTATCAACATGCACTGCAAATTCAAATCAGAACTTCCGAACAGGTTCGAAAGTCACGATAAGTGTTAAGAATGACTAACATGGCTTGTAGTATATCAATCGAAAGCTACTGCAGTGCTGATGTTAAATATGCAGTCAGGAAGTCATATAAGGTCAAAGGTCACGCACAAATGACATATTTGGGTTGTGATGTATCAAATGAAAGCTAGTTTATAGAAGATTTCATTTATGACACTCTGGTCGAAATTTACGTAATAAAATTGTAAAAGGTACATCTTTACGTCTCGATTTGTCGGGTTTATTACATCCCTTCAAATATCCAAAGCTATAGGCCAGGCTGAGGGTTCCGAAAAGTGCAAGTGGGGGTCGAATGGGGTTGGAGTTGTATGTGTGCAGTTACATATATAATCAAGGTACAGTTCTTTTTAGGCTTTTACTGTGTATTATTCAAGTAAAACGACTGTTCTGTAATGTGTTTATTATGGTGTATGCTCCAACACATCCTCAAGTGTAATGATGTACGGAAACTACCCTATGTTCTGAACACAGAAGGCTGCTGGGACTCCAAGAAGCACGGTACTTTCGCAATACTACACATATAAGGTTTGTACATATGTAATTCTTGGGGCGAAGAGCAATATTCCAACAAAGGACAATCAGCTATGCTCCCTAAACACTTAATGCGCTTTATCTACAAAATACAAGGCTGAACGTGAACACATGCTTGGGAAGAAAATGCGTGATATCATTTCACTTCAGTTGCATTACCAAGAATTATAAAGAAAATGAAATCACAGCAACATAAACACGTATGAAAGACAGTTCCAATTAGGTGAGTTTTCTTGGTATGAAAATGATAAAAATTGTAGGAAACATTTGAGCAAGTTTGTGACGCTATTTCTCATACAGTGTAGTACACACTAAATAAATGTTACTCGAGATATAATGAGATATTAAAAAGCAAAAAGTTATTAGCTTGTGACCGTTGAGCTTCTTGGTGTCATGAATCACTATAACTTTAATGTAATTCAAGGTTGTAAATTAAAGTGTTCAACGCGTTTTCTGTTCAATCTTTTAAGTGAAGCCCGTGTTTATTTGTGTGGTGTGAGCAGAATATTGGCTCCCAGAATGGAATGAATCTTTTTCAACGTATTTTTATTTAGTAGACGAAATTTTAAATATATACAGAAACTGTCATATTCGTACTAAAATATTGAAAATTTCAGTCTTTTAGTGAAGAGTAAACTTAATAATAAAAAATAACAGTTGCTTAGCAAAAATTAATTAATTATTTAACAAATCGGCTTGAAAAGTGTAAAAAATCAACAAATTCTATAGCACATAACTTACTCATATTTAGTTTTACATGTGGTGTGTGCGCGCACGTGCACGAAATGAATGAAGGTTCGAAAAACATAGTTAAATATCATAATGTAACAGATTTATTCAGCAAATTCAAATGCTAATAGTAATGAACGATGGTTAACTAAAGTCATAGACACATAGTAAACTAAACTCTACCATTATGAGTAGAAAATGTAATGATTAAAACTTTGTCCTTGTTTAGGGCCCCAAAAATACATATAATACACATAGAAAACGTTTTTTTGAAACATTCTTATTTCTCTTGACGATTCGAATATGTTTAAAGCTAATTACACCACTAAGAGTTTCCTGGAGTAGTTACAGCTTCTGGTGGTGATGACACTGAAATCATACTCCGCAGGTACACCTCCAGACATTTAGGTATTGGAGTGACGTCCGGTATCTCTTTAATCGTGACATGAATGTAGTCTCCTAAGCTGTAACCATAGCGAGCTCGCATCAGCATAGAGGTTTTAAAATTAATGGGACTATCGTTCACAAAATAGCGTGCCTCCTTGACACTGCACACCTTCATAGAACCACCGATGGGAAATGGCTGCGAAAGAAATCAACGATATGGTTTTCGTATTAGTTGGAAATCATTGAAAACTTTTAAAACTTCGTTTTTAATGTCTTACATCTATTTCATTCATTGAAAGAGAAGAGCTGCTGATTGAAGGAGTCGGTGTTGTCGAAGTCCTGTTTAAGACAAACTGAGCCTGGTACTTTTTAGGAGGCTTGGATTCCCAAACTTTGATGCACAAATACGACAAGCAGCCGGTGATTTTGGAAATTCTCCCGTACAACAAAAACAGGGGGCTTGTGTCCGAATTTTTTGGAGTGACCAGAGCGGCCAAATAGCTACGCACTGTAAATTCTTCGGTCTCTCCCACATTCCGCTTTCTGGTCCACCATTGCTTTAAAAAACTTGTTGTAATAATTACATCTGGGCTGTGCTTTAAGTCTAATTTGTGGACATCCGTAAAATGAGCAATAACATCCGATCTGGAAACACATCCTATCCGAAAGTTGTTGCAATCCTTCAGTTTTAATTGCTCGCACAGCGGAAGTGTATCTGGGCTGCAAGTTGTAACCAAATCAATAAATTACTGGAAGTCCAAAAGTATAAAAATATCACGATTTGAAATTTCTTACTTGTAAGAGCACGAATTAGCATGGTTTGTTATCTCTTCCCGTTTACAAAAATGTGAACATCCCTTGTCACTAAATTTGCAGACAAAATGTCGATCGTCCAATATCCGTTCTAAAATTCTGGACCGGGTTTTTGGTGTCCCAAACAAAACTCTGCAATGAGGGCAGAGATCTCCAGAAACCTTGGAAAGACAAGCGTGACATATTATATGCCCTTCAATACACTGATAGATTTCCCGTTCGGGAACCTCCAAGCAAATTGGACAGTGCTGGAATTCTTCCATCTAATGCTCACAATAATTTACTAATATTAAAAAAGAACTGAAAAATTTGTTTTGCTATATTTTTCATGAATAGACTGATTTGTTTACAAACGCCGAAATACACGCACAGATGCGAAGTGAAATCCTCAACTTTTTTGGTATATGGATGTTTCATAATATAATGCATGGGAGTCTGGGCATATTTACAGCTGTCTGCTCAGTCAAGCAAAACAAGTATATTCATACCCATATAAAAGGACTTCTTTACTCTTCTCAACTGCTAGGGAACCTCCAAGCAAATCCTGTCCAGACAATCGCTATGTATGTACTCTACCCAATTGATGCGCTTTCTCCACAAACTACACAGGATGGAAACAAGAGAAAGCTAGACGTGACTTAAACACCTACTTGGGTAGCAAATGCGTGATATTATTTCACTTAAGTTTCATTATACAGATTTTGTAAAGAAAATACACTCACCGCAACATAAACACAAATGCAGATCAAATTAGGGGAGCTTTCTTGGTATGCAAAATGACAAAACTTTGGAGAGATAGAAAGGAAGAGATATTGAACGAGTCTGTGACACTCATACTCATGTGTTACTTATACATGCAAAATATTTGTCCACAAATCTATTTTGACCAACTTTGTAGTGTATTACACACAAAACAAATGTAACAACTCGAAATGTAACGAGGTATAAATACGGAATGCCAAAATGGAATTAATTTGTGAACTTTGACCTTTTTGGTGTCACGAAAGACTTTAATATAATTTTATTGTAATTCGAAGATAGTAAATTTAACTTTCCAACACGTTG
Source organism: Orchesella bifasciata (assembly GCA_034697805.1). Taxonomy (NCBI): domain Eukaryota; kingdom Metazoa; phylum Arthropoda; class Collembola; order Entomobryomorpha; family Orchesellidae; genus Orchesella; species Orchesella bifasciata. The sequence goes on from JAQGAP010000751.1 coordinate 9,903, forward strand.
TCTGTTGCTGTTCGTTCTCGTAAGAGTAGCTCGCGTTGATTTGGGGGTGAGCTGATTATTGACTGCCAAAACGGAATAAATCTAATTCAATGTAATTTTTTTTTAGTAAACGAAATTTTACAAATTACAAAAAAACTGCAGTACTCGTACAAAATAATCAATGCCATGGATCGTTGTATCGCAAAAATATCAAGCTATGGAAGTTGCTTTGTTTTTATCCTAACAGTTCGTTGTGAAAAAAATAACAAGGTAAGGGATTACCTAACAGTTAACTTACTCATAATTATATTTAAAAACAACCGCAAACTTCTATCAGCACGACGAATTCAAATGCATCTGGTTTGTTCCTTGTAAAACTTTAAGTGGCACTCATCGCTGAAATTTTAACGTTGAGGTAGTCATCCTCATCGTCACCAAATCCATTTTCAATTAACAACGACATGGCGATATTGATGGGACTCGCTGTCAAAACGTGATATGCTTCCTTGAGACCGCACACCTTCATTGAGCCACCGATTGGGAAAGGCTGGAAAAACAAAGCCAACAACATTAATTTATACTAATTAAAAATCAGCAAGGAGGTCAAGTTTAGCTCACGTTAAAAGCATTTTCTGAGGAAGAACTGCTACTTGAAGTCGATTTGGTAAGCTTAAACTCTGCATTATAAACTTTAGACGAATGAGATCCAGATTCCCATATTTTAATACAAACCAGCGACAAAAATCCGACGGGGTGGTTAATTTGTCCATATATGACAAACAATGGGCTTGTTTCCCAGTTCTCGAGCCCAACCAACCGAAATAACTTGATCGGTTGAATTTTTGCATTTGCTGCTTTTCTCTTCCGGTTCTTGAATTCTTTCATGAATAACTCAGCACTGAAAAGAAACGTCAGACCATGGTCTAAGGAGCGCTTACTATGCGAGATTTCAAAATGGTTGATGATTTCTGCTCTTGTGAGCTCTTTTCCAATTCTGAATTTACATCCCTTCAACCCCAGCTGCTCACACAAGGGAACTGTGTCCAGACTATGATATTTAATAAAAAATTACGAATTAATTATTGATTAATTTTTAATAATTTAAATTAAATGAAAGTCAGCAACTTACTTGGAGGAACAGGCCTTGGCGTGATTTGAAATCTCTCCACGTTTGCAAAAATGAGTACAGCCTTTGTCTGCAAATTTGCACTCAAATTCCAGAGTGTCTAAAATATCCTCAAAGATTCTGGATCGGATTTTAGTCGCCCCAAATGCCACTCTGCACTGAGGACAAAGCCCTCCACTCATGTTGGAAAGGCAGAGGTGACAAAGAACATGTCCTGCTGAGCACTGATATATTTCCTGCTCAGGAATTTCAAAGCATATTGGACAATGTTGTAACTTTTCCATTGCGATAGTTAGTAAAACTTATCAAAAACTGCAATCAGAATTGGTTTTTTAATATTCAGCATTCGAAGACAATTGATGAAATGACCTTTAAAATGGAAAACTAAATTCACTGGGGATAAGTGAATTAGTTTTATTATATCAGTTGAACATAATTTAAACTCAAATCATTCTAATTTACAATTTCAAGAATATTTGTTCCGGTTTTGAGAATGATGGGAATGAGTGAGCAAAATGTAAACATGTACATTTGATGATGCTTGTCTGTGAATGACTGCCATCCTGTACGGCATACCCAGGTTTGATTGTGAACAGTGCAATGCCTCTGCTCCTACTATTTACACGAGGTAATAGATGACGTGTTACTTCTGTCATACATATTTTTAATCCCTAATTTTGAAATGTATATTTATGCACAATATGACTTTTATAATCCACTTCACATATTCAAAGCTATATACCGAGCTGAGGGTTCTAAAACGCGAAAGTTGGGGTTAAATGTGGTGGGATTTGTACATATATACATTCAATCAAGGTTCAGTTCTCATTACGATTTTACTGTGTATTATTTACTTCTTAGGTAAAACTATCCTGAAGTGCGTTTATTATGGGCCATGCTCCGACACATCGTCAAGAGTAAAATGATGTACAAAACCTACCTATGTTCTGAACAAGAAAGGCTACAAAGACTCATTGCCTTTGCTTCTTGCTGCAAGCATTGTACCTACGCCGAAAGAGAAGCTAGGCATTTGACAAAACAGTTTACTACAAACAATTATACTCATTTTTTTATTTTCTTCACGTATATGAAGTTTATCAATAATACTCGGGCAAACAGTAATATCCCAACAAATGAGAATTTAATTTAGTTGATAATGGCAATGTAAAGCAAAGTTTTTGACATGCTTTCTCCATATGTTTACCATCTGGTCATCCAAAATATCTCATTGAAGTATCACTGTTCATTGATATACAGGAATAATTCCGTAGCGAAAGCATGCAATGCATGGTTATGTACATTGATATTACATACTTTGTGTTGCAGCAAGTTGTGCTTATGCTCTTCTCAAATGAAACCACTTGCTGGAGTGTACCAGAACAACAAAGTTTTTTCCGGTGCCACAGCGTTTAGGCTACAGTCTAGGCTCGTGAATCATGATGCTTTATGCTATGTATGTATTACAGTATTACACCTGAATAATTATGTACGGCAGAGCTAGCACCTTTCTGGATCTACAATGAGGTGAATGATTTACCTATGTGCTTTCAATGACTTTGTGCTTTTTAACACTTCTGCAACAAACTCAGCCACGTGTTTGAATAAAATCATTAAAATTGGAAGCCATGTGCTCAGTATACCAGATGTTTAATGCAGAAACATGCTACTTTTCGATTTTCTGCTTAATGAAATGTATTTTGAATGCATATGTATTAAAAGTTTGAAAAAAACTGTGTACTGTTAACTTTCATGTATGTTTTTTTCATGCATTTTATAACAATGCATTAGGAATAATCGCTAGAAGAACATAATGTATCTTAATTAATAAATTAGTATTATGTAGATCCACAATACATGGTTTTTAAACACAAAATCGGTTTAATTTGTAAATCCTACAACACAACATTTAACATGTTAGCATTGGGTATAAACAATTAAAAATTGAAAGACTGGTTGGGAACTATAACGGGTATATGGGTTCAAAAGTCACGATTAAGTATTTTGAATGACTAACATGTAGCTTGTGTTCTATCAATCGAAAGCTAATACAGAGCTGATTATAAAGATGCAGTCGAGGTTTAAACTGGTTCAAAGGTCAAAGGTCAGGTACTTTCAATTTGCGCAGTTGGGTTAGATATATCAATGTGTAGTAAGTTTAAAAAAGATTTCATTGATGAAACACGTCACAAATTAGGTAATGAAATTGTCTAAAAGGTACATCGCTACATCTCGAATTGTTGGGTTTATCAAATCTCTTATTTTGAAATACATTTACATAACATAAGTTCTCATTACTGGAACCTCCATGCAGATTGGACAATTTCTTAAGTTATGTAGGATTATGAGGACGTTTTTGTCATCCATGTGCTTTGGAATGCAACAAGTGGTAAAGTGACGATACAAAAATTTCAAGCAAAAAGAACGGAAAGTTTCAAATACATTTAATAGTTATATCAAATAAAAATTATTATTATATAACCAACCTAGCTTTTCGGTAACACTTGATCAGATTTTTTTATATAAATCACTGTCACGTAAATATTAAGAAACTGAACGACACAAAAAAGGAACTAGTCTAAAAAAACGGGAATATTTAATAAAGCGATATTGAACAAGTATATTATAAATATTCATGTCATATTCATTTTACATTTATAATATTTGCAATATTATATTAGCAAAAATAACATTCAGAATAAAATCATTGACCATATTGGTGAAATTACGAAAATCAACTGGAACGGTTACATAGCAGAATTCAAACCGGCTTTTGTATTTTACATCAACAAAGTATTTATAAATTAGCAAATAACGTATAAGACTCTTGTGACACTCATAAAAGGGCAGAATGTTAGAAATAGTCTGTTTACAAATAGTTAATCTATCGCTACACAAAATACTCTCAAGGAAAAACTTATTATATTATTACAGCCGGGTTATTTTGACCAGCATGTTGTCCAAACTACTACAACCAAACCCGGTTTCCTCCAATAATAAAATTGGAATATTGATGGGACTCGCTTCAGAAAGTTGTAGAGCCTCCTTGATGTTACACACAGTCATTGTCCCACTAAATGGAAAAGGCTGTGAAAACAATTTTTTTATGTTAGACATTTTTTAATCAAATATCAACCTTCCTCGTTACAGACAGTTTGGAACTTACGTAATTTTCGTTCATTCTCGAAGTGCCACTGCTGGATGGTCCTTGTGAAGGATTTGATGATAAATCCCTGTTGAAAGTGAAATTGGCATTGTATTTTACAGCGAAGGGGGTCGCCGAGTCCCAAATTTTGATACACCGAAAAGACCAACACATAATTAGGCGGTTCAACTTTGCTTGGATTAAAAACAAAGGGCTTGTTGTATCTATATAATCAGAGCCAACTATGAGACCCCAGTAAACCGTTGGAATTGACGAAGCAGAAAATTTCCTTTTCGTTTCGTTGTTTGTCATTGTGAAAATTTCCACATTTCGTGTTGAGAAAGTCCAAGCATGTTCCCATCGTTGCTTCATACACAAGCCAGGAGTTTTTGCTGTCCGGATGTTATGCTTGTTCTGGAAATGTAGAATGACCTCCGCTTTTGATCTGCATCCAAGTCGGAATCCGCAATCTAGTCCGATTTGTTGACACAGGGGCACTGTGTCTGGGCTATTTAAATTACAACAAAATGAAATGGATTATTTTTCATTTCATTTCCCAAATAAAAATTAAAGCTATTAACTTACTTGTGTTGACATGAATTTTCATGTGTTATCAACTCTTCTCGTTTGCATGAATGGGAACAACCTTGGTCCTTGAACTTACATTCGAAATCTTGGGCGTCAAGTATCTCCTCTAAAGCTCGATTTCTTATTTTTAAAGTTCCGAATGGTTTTCTGCATTGTGGACAGAGTCCACTGTTTACTTTTGAAAAACAAGAATAGCAAATGACATGACCAGCGAAGCACTGAAATATTTCAGATTCTGGAACCTCAAAGCAAACCGGACAAGTGCGAAAGTTTTCCATTCTGTAAGTAAAATGAATATTAGACATTAGCTATGATGGTTTTATATATTTATTCCAAGGAGTATAAATAATACAATTTAATTTGAGAGACCTATGAAATTTTCTCAATGTTGAATGAAAGAACTGAAGGTGTAGATATTCTTCGGAAACACAAATGGGGTCAGTTAGGAACAATTTCAAACTTAAAAAAAGAAAAGATCAAGTGGTTAGCGCTCCTGTGACTTATTCACTGAAGGATTTTGATGAATATTTTCCTTGTTGATTCGCCCGTATCAACCGTTGACTGAAAGATGATTTCTCTGAACAATGTACAAACTGCAGACAGATCGAGTAAACCGGGCTATTTTAATTAGCATGTCGGAGCTTCTTCCAATAAACGACACCAGAATGACATTAAAAAGGGAATGTGGCCTTTTCTTGGCTTCAGAGGGATATGATTTACTTCAACGTCCTGACTTTACTTGTGATATACTCACCTACCTGTGACTGCATATAAATCGGGTACCCTTTATCCCGTAAAGGCATACATACATACAATCAATGTATATGTGAATGGAACCAGAGGCTTTGTGAAGGGAGGGCTGGTTCTGTTCTATTAACTTTTGCTATACTCACAATTTTATGTACAACGACACTAGCCTGTTCCTGCCTTGCCAGACGTGAGTTGAACTCGTGCATGGTAGAAAAGGCATGATATGATATCGCTGAAGTTTAAATATTCTAGGTATATTACGCAACTTCTATGTACACATTCTGTAGCGAAAGGACGGGATGCAGAGTTGTGCATATTGATATTAGTTCTTGTTTTGTGTTGCAGCAAGTTATTGCTCATTTCAAGTCGAACCACATGTTGGAGTGTACTTGTACAGACAGTTCTCTTTGTTGCGTCAGCATCATCATGTTGATTCCAACCTGAATGACATGAATGAATATATGTAATGTTGAGCAGCTACCTTTCTGAATCTACTATGCGGTGAATGATTTACCGGTGTTATTACGATGATCATGAGCTTGTGCTTTTAAACCCTTCTGGAACAACCTCAAGCACGTGCTTGAATGCAATTTTTATCATAGGAAACCATGTGCTCAATATACTAGATTTTAAATGTATAAACATTGTACTATATTGATTCTTTGCTGACTGAATATGTTTTTTATTGCAATTGAATTAAAAAGTAGAAGAACTGCATTATGTTAACTTTGAGACACTTTTATGTACGTTTTATTTCGCATGCATTTTATGAGAATGCATCAGTAATTTTCAGTAGTCAGTAACATTAAATATAATAAATTGTACAAGACGTTAGACCAGGAAACAATATATGAACACTATTTATTATTTAACGTACGAAACTACAAGAAACTCATTGTACATTTCACAATCTTTTTTGGAATTGAAATACTGATAAAAGATACTGAAAAAGTAGCTTGCTGCAATGGAATTCTTTTACAATAATAATAAAATGGAATTAACATTAACTGTATTTTACATAAAACGTCAACACCAAATGCAATTCTTCATTGTGAGTGAGTTTTCAAATACAATAATCACAAATAACGTGACCAGCATTACACTGGTAGATCTCCTTTCAAGGCATCTCCAAGCAAACTGGGCACGTTTGAAACCCTTCCAGTCTCCAGGAAAACTTTTAACAAAATTTTAAATAAATTAGTAATATTGTAACTAACGTCAACTCACTTAATGTTAAATGGGAGGAGAGAGTGATACTCGATCTCAAAAACGGGTTTATAAATCAACTGCCAACTATTTTTGGAGAAAAGCATTATATTATTACTCCAGCTACCGTGTTCCAGTGCTTTACTTTCACATCTTTTAGGTTTCAGAAGCGGAATGGAGTGGATAAAAAACTCAGAATTTAACTATATGACGAAACACGTTTATCCGTAGATTAGATCAAAAGTTTGTATATAAATCATTGTAACGTAAACAGATTAAAAAGCTGAATAACAAAAAATGTAACTAGTCTAGCAAATTCATATATAATATATAATAATCTATTAATAATTTTGAACATTCATCATAGTAACAGTATAAGATATTCAAGTATATTCATATTTTACAGTTAATATTCACTAACGAAAATATCACGGCATATAATAAAAAAATCATGTCAGTCAAGTGATCAAACTCCCGTGGAACATTCATGTTGCTGAATCCAAGCTCGCTTCAGTATTTTACGCTAACAAGTTACTTATTAAATAACATATAAACACGAGACCCTTGTGGCACAGTCATAAATGTTTTAAAACACTTTGGAAATAGGCTGTTTAAAAAAGAGTAAATCTATCTCTACACAAATTAATGTATTATCTTAGTTAACTTATTAATTTATAATAGCGAGCAGTCTTTATCACCATTAGCTGAATATTTAACCAATAAACTGAGTTCACGGCAAATACAATCAAGTAACTGAAGCCGTAATTGAGTATTAGAATAAATTTGTAAATAGCTTATTTGAATATTCATTCAATTCGATGGTGCGTAGCTTTCCTAAACTCATTGGACATTCATATCAGGTAATGAACTTAATTACTTAACTTGAACGCACATTAAAAGAAACAACAAAGATGAACTTGACGATGAGCATGATCATGATGAACTAAAAAGGCAGGTTGGGTTTGCATCCTGCTGCACTTCCGAAGCGCTACGTGGATTATTCCGGGACCTGGGTAATTTTGACCCGCATGAGGTCCAAGCTTCTGGAACCGAACCTGATATTCTGGAAAAATAAGGTTGGAATATTGATGGGACTGACTTCAAACAGTTGATGAGCCTCCTTGATGTTATACACACTCATTATCCCACCAAGTGGAAAAGGTTGTGAAAACAATTTTCATTATTTAAAACAATCTCTATTTATCAAATAACAAGTTCTATCGTTACAAACAGTTAGCAACTTACATGATTTATTCTTGAACTGCTGGATTGTTCTTGCTGAGGATTCAATGAGGAATACCTGTTGAAGTTGAAAATTACATTGTAATTTGAAGTGAGGGAGTTCCCCGATTCCCAAATTTTGATACATCCAAATGACCAGCATCCAATTGGGTAGTTCAATTTCCGGTGGATTAAAAACAAAGGACTTGTGTCTAAATCATCCGAGGTAACTATATAACCCCCTTGAACCCTTGGCATGAACGATGTAGAATTATAACATTTCCTTTTTTGACTTGAGGTAGTCCAAGCATGTTCCCATCGAGTATTTATTAACAAGTCAGGAGCTTTTGTAGTCAGGATTTTATGCTTGCTCTTGAAATGTAGAATGACCTCAGCTTTTGACTTGCGCCCAAGTCGGAATTCACAATCCCCGAGTCCCATTAGCTGGCACAGAGGAACTGTATCTGGGCTGTTTAAATTATAATAAAATGAATTGGATTTGGGGGTTGGATTTCATTTTTCCATTAAAAAGTAAAGCAATCAACTTACTGATAAGAACAGGAACTGAAATGGTTCATCAACTCTTGTCGTTTGCATAAATGGGAACATCCGTTTTCCTTGAACTTGCATTCGAAATCTTGGGCGTCCAGTATTTCTTCTAATGCTCGATTCCTTATTTTTGGAGTTCCGAATGGCACTCTGCATTGTGGACAAAGTCCACCGTCCACTTTTGAAACACAACAATTGCAAATAACATGACCCTCGAAGCACTGAAATATTTCAGATTCTGGAACCTCCGTACAAATCGGGCAAGTGCGAAAGTTTTCCATTCTGTGAGTAAATAGAATTTTAAATATTATTAGAATGATTTTATTTATTTATTCCAAGGAGCATAAAGAATTAAATAAGGTTTGTAAGTAAAGTTAGCTCACTTAATAGAAAATTAAACTCGTGTACAAAGACAGGGCATGTGTAAATACCTTAAAATTAGTTTAGCTCAAACAAATTGGTCACTCCGTTTGCCAGTGTTCCAGCAAAGTTGTTCTTATGCTCATCTCCACTCAAACCACTTGCTCGAGTGTACAGAAAAACAACAAAGTTTTTGCCGGTGCCGGATCGAGTAGATCAGGATATTTGTTTGTCATCCTTCTCCGCTGAGTTTATTCCAATGTAGATGGGAATGGAACGAGAAGGGGTATATGAACGGAGCTAGTTCTTTTCTTCTGAGTTTTGGTACACTTACATATTATATTATATACATGCAACATCACCAGCATGCTCCTACTTTGATATGTGGTGTCTATATGTTTACCTGGTTGTCTGTCTGGTTGAAAGGTGGGCTCTACAAATACACTATATACATATATGATACGCAACTAGTTGGGTTTTTGTTAAATCCCTTATTTCGAAATGCATATGCACAACAGTCATGTAGCTAGTATAATCCCCTGCTTATATTGAAAGGTATAGGCTCGAGCAATATTCCAACAAAGGACAATCCACTATGTTCTCTAACCAATTGTTGCGCTTTCTACACAAACTAAACTGTATGCCACAAGAGAAAGGTAGACGTGAGTTGAACACGTGCTTGGGTAACAAATGCGTGAAATGATTTCACTTAAGTTTCATTATAAAGAATTTAAAAGGAAAATGCTCTCACCGGAATATAAACACGTATGAAATAAAGATACAAATAATAGGTGAGCTTTCTTGGTATACAAAAGTATTTTCACAAGTTTTGTAGTGAAATACACACAAAATAAATCTAGCAACTTGATATGTAACAAGGTATAAAAATGGAACGCCAAAACGTTGTTAGATTGTGACCTCTGACATTCTTGGTGTCATGAATGACTATAACTTTAATATAATTCACAGGTTGTAAATTAAAGTGTCCAACACATTTTCTGTTCATTTTTGTAAGAGTAGCTCATGTTTATTTGTGTAGTGTGAGCTGAATATTGGCTCCCAGAACGGAATGAATCTAATTCAATTAATTTTGATTTCGAAGACGAAGTCATAAATATTTTTAAAAAATGTCATATTCGTACAAAATAATAAATATTTCTGACTTTTATTGTAAAAAGTATTACATAAACAGTTGGTTTACTAAAATATTTGTTAGTAGTTCGTCGTGAAAAAGTTAAAAAACGAAAAAATTCCATAGCTCATAAATTACTTCTATTTTTATGTACAAACAGGGACAAATTTCGATCAGAACGACGAATCTGTATCTGGTTTCCTTCCAAAACTCCAGTAAGGTTTTAGGAGGCAGTCATCTCTGAAATCTTAACGCGGAGGTAGTCATCCTCATCGTCACCAAATCCATTCTCAATTAACAACGACATGGCGATATTAATGGGACTCGCTGTCAAAATGCGATGTGCTTCCTTGAGACCGCACATCTTCATTGAGCCACCGATTGGGAAAGGCTTTATAAAGAAATCCAACAAAATTAATTTAATCCTAAACAATTAAAATTAGAAAGCAGCTCAAGTTAGTTTAGTTTAACTTACGTCTATTGTATTCTCTGAAGAAGATCTTCTACTTGAAGTCGCTTTGGTCAGCTTAAACTCCGCATTATACGTTTTAGACGGTTGAGACCCAGATTCCCAGATTTTAATACCAAAAAGCGACAAAAATCCGACGGGGTGGTTAAGTTTTCCGTATATGACAAATAACGGGCTTGTTTCCGAGTTTTCGAGCCCAGCCAACCGAAATAACTTTATGGGTTGAATTTTTGCATCATCTGCTTTCCTCTTCCGGTTGTTAAACGATTTCATGAATTCCTCAGCACTGAAAAGAAGCCAAGAGTAACTCAGTCCAAGGTCTAAGGAGCGCTTACTGTGCGAGTTTCCAAAATGGTTGATGATTTCTGCTCTGGTAAGCTCTTTCCCTATTCGGAATTTACAGCCCTTCAAGCCCAGCTGCTCACACAATGGAACTGTGTTCGGACTAGAATATTTGAAAAAAAATATAGATTATTTATCGATTTGAAATTTAAAAAATAATATGAAATGAAAGCCAACAACTTACTTGAAGGAACAGGCCTTGGCGTGATTTGAAATCTCTCCGCGTTTGCAGAAATGAGTGCAGCCTTTGTCCGCAAATTTACACTCAAATTCCTGAGTGTCCAAAATCTCCTCGAAAATTCTGGATCGGATTTTAGTCGCCCCAAATGCAACTCTGCATTGGGGACAAAGTCCCCCACTCACTTTAGACAGGCAGAGGTGACAAAGAACGTGTCCTGCTGAGCACTGAAATATTTCCTGCTCAGGAACCTCGAAGCAGATTGGACAATGTCGTAACTTTTCCATAGCGATAATTAGTAAAAAGTAGGGTAAAAATTAAAATATTTAAGTCACAATCAAAAAATGCATCCAAATTATTTTTTACAATATCAAACAATCGAAACCCTCAGAATGGGAGACTAAATTCAGTGAGGATAGATCAATTAGTGTTATTATACAAGTTGACCACAATTTAGATTCAAATCGTTTTATTTAACAATTTCAAGGATATTTTTCCTGGTTTTGAGAACAATGCGGAAGAGAATGAGTGTCAAAAATGTAAACATTTGCATCTGATTATGCTTGTGCATAAGAATATGACTGCTGTGTACGGTATACCCAAATCTGATCACCGGTTGGATTGTGAATAGTGCCTCTGCTTCTACTCCTTACACGAAGTAATAGTATTCTTGTGTTCTTTCTGAAATATATTGTTGACTATGTGAATGAAATGCATACAAAAGGTAATATACGTTTTTTTTTGTGTGTGTACGTGCACGAAATGAACTTGAGAAGGTTCGAAACACATCCCTACAAAGAACATAACGTAACAGGTTTATTCAGCAAATTCAATGCTAATAGTAATTAATGATAAATCGTCATGGTAACATTTGAAATTGGAAAAAGTAACATTTTTAACGAGTTTAACTTGTCATTAACACCATTCAGTCCTTTTAAATGACTTTAACCTTATAAAGTATAATTTATATGTATCACTTAATGAACAGATACACAAGTATCTTAATAATTAGTTAAATTACTTTTCAGTTTATGAATACATTCTTATTTCTCTTGCCTATTCGAATGGGTTTAAACCTAATTAAACCGCTGATAGATTCCTAGAACAGCTAGAGATTCATTGTTGTGAGGATGACGATGAGCTGAACTTTTGTAGATACAGCTCCAGACATTCAGGTACCGGAGTGATGTCAGGCATCTCTTTAATCGTGATATTAACGTAGTCCCTTAAGTTGTCACCAAAGTGACCTGGCATCAGCATAGAGATCCGAAAATTTATGGGACTCTCGTCCACAAGATAGCTTGCCTCCTTGATACTGCACACCTTCATGGAGGCACCGATGGGAAAAGGCTGCGAAACAAATCAACAATGTTTTTCATATTAATTGGAAATCAGTTAGGCTAAAAAAAAATTTATTTTCGTTCCTTACATCAATTTCAATTGTTGAAAGAGAAGAAGCTGTTGTTGAAACCTTGTGAAATACAAACTGAGCCATGTACTTTTTACAAGGGTTGGATTTAGATTCCCAAACATTGATGCACAAAAAGGACAGATAGCCAGTGATCTTGGACATTCTCCCGAACACCAAAAACAGGGGGCTTGTGTGCGATTCTTCTATAGTAATCAGTCCTACTGAAAAGTTACACACTCTCAATTCTTCAGCCTCAGCCTCTCCCACCTTCCTCTTTCGGTTCCACAAGTTCTTTATGAAATATCCTTTAATGACTGAATCTTTGAGGGGTTTTAAGGAATATTTGTGAACATTCGTAAAATGAGAAATGACGTCCCTTCTTGAAATGCACCCGATTCGGAAGTTTTTACAGCCATTCAGTCCCAATTGTTCGCATAAAAGATGTGCATCGGGGCTGCAATGTTAAGTTAAATAAAACTATTTAAATGGAAGCCCAAAAGCATGCAATTAAAGAGTTAAAATTTACATACTTACTTGTGGGAGCATGAATTAGCATGGATTGAAATGTCTCCACGTTTACTTAATTGCGTACAACCCTTGTCGTTAAATTTACATTTAAATTTTTGAGTGTCCAATATTCGTTCCAAAATCATGGACCGGATGTTCCCTCCTCCAAGCGAAACTCTGCAATTAGGACACTTTGGAATAATTTGGAAAACTTTGGAAAGACAAACATTGCATATAATGTGGCCATTCATGCATTGATAGATTTCCCGTTCGGGAACCTCAAAGCAAATTGGGCAGTGTTGAAATTCTTCCATCTTATGAGGCACAAATCGATAAGAAATGAAATAACTGTGAAAAAGTGTTGCGTTACATTTTTATGAAACGCTTAATTTGTTTACAAAATGAGATGCACCCACGGGTGCTAGCACAAACGAAGTGAACTTCTCAACCAGAGATATGCAAGCTTCATTTTTGAGTGTGTGTGTGAATCTTTGCACATTTTCAGCTGACTGCTTAGTCAAATCAAACAAGTAAGCATTATATTCCTTTCTATATCAAGTACAAAACGCGTATCTGCCCTGCAACAAGTTGATTCTCAGCAACGCAATGTCCTTACTTCCTGAAACAACGATATTTGACAACTACATTGTCTATCCCAAGTGCAATTCACTGGAGTTCTTTTATAAGATGCACACACAAAATGCTTCATGTAATGAAAACACGATAGGTTTTCTTTTATAAAGGATTTACATAGCTTTTACGACATACATTGACCATGCCTTGCAATTTAGTAATGCTAGACAAGCTGACGATGGAAAAGAAAAAAGTGAGTGTTTTTTCTCAGTAATCATTTATTGATCTCACAATCAGTTGAACACAATTCAATTAAATTGTAATACGTCAAAAGTTCAAGCTAATGTTTAATTTTCGGTATAAAATGTAGAAATGGAACTCTTGATGATAATACTCGAACTATGACCTTCTATGAGCAAATGAAACATCTTGATTTACATTGACGTTTTCATTTATGAGTAAAACTAATTGATTATTTTTGAACTCTCAGCATGAAATGAGCTGTAGAAGGTTCGAAACACATCCCTAGTAAGAACATAATGTAACAGATTTATTCAGCAAATTCAATGCTAGTAGTAATGAAGGATTCGTCGTATGATTTACTAAATTCATGAACCCATAGTAAGCTAAACTCTATCTTTAAGAATAGAAAATGTAATGATTAATTTCGTCCTTGTTTAGGCCATAAAATATGTATAATATATATTATATAGAAATCAGTTACATTTTTTGACGTAGTTACAATTGTCATTGACATTATCACTGCTAATATTAAGTCCTTGAAAATGACTAATACTAATTGACTATTTTCAGACTGTCACTGGTTTCAGAATGTATGTGTTGTTAAACATAAAAGTAACCTAATTAGTCGATAATAATTTAAACTCGTGGACATGTTCGTAACTGACATTAACAATTGGAGCTGTGACTGCATTGAACAAATCTTAGGTCAATATTGCACAAATTTGTCGTCACATTTAGTCATAGAAAAGCATTAAGTTACATTGATACACAAAATATCTTTTGTGTAGAGTTGCACGAGATTTGTTTGTTTGATTTCGTAGATTTTAACATAGATTAAGTCTTTACGGAAAGGTTTTTTAAATTAAAGAATCTGCTCTAATTTCTTAATTACTAACATTTAATAACTAACATACTTTACAATTACATTACTAGTACTACTAAACCGATTTACTCATTAAATTCAACAATAAATCCACTAAATCATAGTAAAATAAGCTGTACCTTCGTGAACAAAAAATACCATGAATTAAAACTTGGCCTTTGGGTAGGGTCATAAAAATAGTACACATAAATATAATTCAGTTACATTTTTTTCATGACGAGATTACCACTGTCATCGACATTATCATTGCCGACATTCAGTCTTTTAAATGACTTAAACCTTATATAAACTAAAAACGTATATAAAAGTATCTTTCAAATAATATAAATTCATTTTCCTTTACTAATATTCTTAAATCTCTTGACTATCTGAATTCGAATATGTTTAAAGATAATTACACCACTAATAGTTTCCCAGAGTAGTTAGAGATCCTGCTGTTGATGATGACACTGACCTCATACTCATCAGGTACAGCTCCAGACATTTAGGTACCGGAGTGACGTCAGGTATCTCTTTAATCGTGACATTAATGTAGTCTTTTAAGTTGTCACCAAAGCGAGCTCGCATCAGCATAGAGATTTTAAAATTTACGGGACTCTCCTCCACAAAATTCCCTGCTTCCTTGACACTGCACACCTTCATGGAGCCACTGATGGGGAAAGGCTGCAAAAGAAATGAAAAAAAGGTAAGTTACCACATCAATTTTGTTTTAATTCAAAATGAGTTGGATATGTGTCCTTTACATCAATTTCATTTATTGAAAGAGAAGAGCTGCTACTTGAAGGATTTGGTATTGTTGAAGCCTTTTGAAAGACGAACTGAGCCTTGTACTTTTTAGAAGGCTTGGATTCCCAAACGTTGATGCACAAGAAAGACAAGCAGCCAGTAATCTTGGATATCTTCCCGAACACTAAAAACAGGGGGCTCGTGTTTGAAATTTCTGAAGTTAGCAGACCAGCCAAAAAGTTAAACTCTTTCATTTCGTTAGTCTCAGCCTCTTCCATCTTCTTCTTTTCGTTCCACCAATTCTTAATGGAAACTCCTGGAATCACTAAATCTGGGATGTATTTTAATGGTAACTTGTGCACATCTCTAAAATGATTTATGATGACTGATCTCGAAACACATCCTATTCGGAAATTATTACAGTCCTTCAGTCCCAATATTCCGCATAGAGGATGTGCATCGGGACTGCAATGATTGTTAAACAAAACTATTTAAATGGATACCCAAAAGCATAAAAATAAAAAGTTATTTAAATAATAAATACTTACTTGTGAGAGCATGAATTGGCATGGTTTGAAATCTCTCTTCGTTTACTTAATTGCGTACAACCCTTGTCATTAAATTTACACTCAAATTGTTGAGTGTCCAAAATCCTTTCCAAAATCGTGCACCGGATTTTCCCTTCCCCAAACGAAACTCTGCAATAAGGGCACTTTGGAACAGTTTGGCAAACTTTGGAAAGACACGCATGACATATAATGTGGCCTTTAATGCACTGATAAATTTCCCTTTCAGGAACCTCCAGGCAAATCGGGCAGTGTTGAAATTCTTCCATCTTAGGAGGTACAATAATTGACTAAAAATAAAAATAACACTGAAAACTATGTCTCGTTACATTGTTTCAAGAAAAGTCGGATTTGTTTACAAGGATAGGTGTGGGAGTAGATGCCAGCGCGAATGAACTGAACCTTTTGGTATATGCACACTTCATATTAGAGTGGATGTGATTCTTTGCACATTTTTAGCTGTGGTCAAGCAAAGCTATGCAATATATTCGTATACGTATCAAGTACAAAAAACTTGTATGCCTGCAACAAGTTGATTCCAAGCAACCTTCTTCCTTTCAGCTCAACTAACCTGCAATATACAATCTTACTGAAACAACTATACTTATGTTTTGTATCCCAAGTGCAACTCACTGGAGTTCTTTGATAGGATGCACACACAGAAAGCTTCATGTCATGAAAACACCATAGGTTTTCTTTCATAAAGGATTTACATACCTTTTATGACATACATTAACATAACATTGCCTTGCAATTTAGTAATACTAGAGAAGCTGACGATGGAGAAGAACAAAGTTTAGAGTCTGTTTTTTCGCAGTAATCATTTATTGATCTCACGATCAGTTGAACACAATTCAATTTAAATTAAAATACGTCGAAATTTCAAGCAAACATATATTTTTCAATAAAATATGTAGAAATAGAAGGCTAGTGTTGCATTTCAGTAATCTCAACGGTAATGTAGTCATCGCTGTTGTCAGAGCTGGGGGACCGGAACACCTCCGGTACAAAGTACAGGTACTCGGTACATGAAAAAACTAGGTCCGGTACTCGGTACAGGTCCTCGGTACTCTTGAAAAAAATGTCCGGTACTCGGTACAGGTATTCGGTACTCTTTGAAAAAATGTCCGGTCCTCGGTACAGGTACTTCGGTACATTTTAAAATTACGCCCGGTACAAGTACCGGTACTCGGTACCCAATAATACCCCGGTACACATTCCGGTACATTTTTCTTTGCCCATTTCAACACGTAGTTGTACATTTAAGATAGTAAAATTAGTAAAAATGGACAAATATTGCTCAAAATCGTAGTATTTCAGACTAAAAACTACAAAAAGTACTCCAAATACTACGTTTTCTACTAGATGTTTGTGCATTTATTCAATGTAAAGAGTACTTTGGTTAGGTCCGGTACTCGGTACAGGTATTCGGTACTCCTTGAAAAAAGGTCCGGTACTCGGTACAGGTACTCGGTACTCTTAGAAAAAATGTCCGGTACTCGGTACAGGTATTCGGTACTTCTTTCAGAGAAGCAGCGGTACAAGTCCCGG
>JAQGAP010000752.1:0-27398 GCA_034697805.1 Orchesella bifasciata
ACTGAGCATTGCTGCAGGCTTGCTAGCTGTGTTTTATACTTGTACTCTTTGGATTGATTTATAGTTGTATCCGTATTGGTTTGGTATCCAAACATTCATAATATTATGAAGATCGATGACCATAGGAAGGAAACAAAGGAGGAAGACAATATGAAAAAGTAAAAGTATACAATATCTTAATATTAGAAATATGCTGTTGATAGAATCTTGTGTGTATGTTTTAGGTTTCATGATTGCGCCATAAATAACACAGCAAACTAAACCACACGTGGAAAATTCCTTCACTGATTGACAGAGGATTTAATAGTCATTTTGCCTCTAGCAACGTTATCAGGATGAGTTGATGCTGCTGTAAGCTGTAATGTAATATTCTCTTTTAACTCCATAATACGTAAGTTCTAGTTCGAGGTAAAAGCTGTTTCGCAAACATAACGCGCGTGGTTCTTCTTTGGGTTAACGATAGTATCTGTTTCAATAATAAAATATTGTATGATACGGCATAATATAATGGAAATGGGGTTGAAAACACTGTCATTTCACAACAGAAAACCATTCATCTATCTGAGTACACTTTTAGTCATTCCAGGCGCATATGACATGCAGTCAGCTCTGTTATGAAACAGTTCAGCTGAATCTATTACCTACCTATAAGCTCATGATCATGATGATGATTTATTCACCCGCAGAGTTTGCTGTCGTTGTCTACTAACTCAACCTACGCATAATCGTATAATGTATTTAAGGATACTTCATCTCATTTCCATTAAATGTACATTTGGTAAAATCTATTCCAACAAGAATACAAAAATTGTGAGAGATTCTCAAATGCTACATTACTTAATGTCTTTTAGTACATCTTCCGTAAATTTAAATTCATGCTTGCATCTTGCATCATAGACTTATCAACTAAAATGTCTTAAAGTTTGTTGACTTCTTGAATTCATGTCAAATAGATAGGTTTGTTATGATCATTAAGCTGTTGGATATTGTACAGACTTTTAAACAAAGAAAGTGATACCTATTAAATTACACGAAATTGATGCTTCATTGGTGCATTGCTCTACTTATTGAAAATGGAACAAATATTTGCTTATTGCGACTCCAATTCCAATGTCGTTTTAGTTGTGGACGATGTTGCTGGCATATGAAAAATTGTTAACTCTCCCAAGTATTTATGTCACCCAATTTGTTTCCACGTAGGGCAACAAATATCCTGTTGGGATCGCGGTGTGGTGTGATTACTGTCCAAAAAGATGGTATAAATATGGCAGGTCAACAAGAGACATATATAGAACATATAGAACCATGTAAACAAAATTTAATTGCGATCCTGGGACACACAAATTGTTACATTTGTGGATTGATACTGATCTTAACAGCGCTATTAGCAGCTGGGTGAGTGGCATGAGTTGGCTCTATGCTTTCATTTTCGTTTGATCAAAACGTGCTACATGTGTCAAATTTGATGAACATAGTTAGCTGGAAAAATGGTTCCTGCTGTGTTATTGCACATGCACGACAAACTACTACTATGGCATGCCATGCTATAATAATCATGGTACCAGCACTAGGCTTACATTATTGTAGCAAATGTAGCCATATAATCATCATTCTGTCACTTCCAATCCTATTTGAACCTCATAAAAACCTACGTTGTCATTCTTTTTGTATGTCAGTATGTAGAAACTTGATTTGGACTACATGTTGAGTAATTCGAAATATCGCATTTACAATTTCGTTTAAAAATATAAAAACATCTCAAACGTGGTGCAACCGCATATCATGAATGTATGTATATTACTGTTTCTTTTACTATATCATCAATCGAAGGTCATTTGTTGGGATGAGGTTTTACTCATATGTCGGAAAAACTTGTGCAACAAAGTAACATTATCAAGAACCAAGCCTTTTACTTGTCCTCAGGGGAAAATTAACACTGTACTGTTAGCTGTTAGCCAACACAAGTTTTTATTTCAATGAAACTAAAAGCTTCCCGTGAAAGGTTCGAAGTTCAATGGCAGTACGATTTCACAAGAGATGCCCGTATTGATTTTTCGTGACAACATGAAGTATCTTTGACAGGAATCGTTCTTGTATTGCTGTTTTAGTTTACCATCATTTTGATGACACCGTGGAAATAAAGATTGAGGTTAATTTGTCACAAGAGAATCAAAATGTAATTATTATTTAATGTTCCACTTTTAAGATCCATTCATTTTGTTTACCTGGAATGGAATGAATTCCTGAAATTCTTAGGAATTCGGAATTAAACTTTCTACATTATTTACTGTTTGACTTGAAAAACCACAATGCATAACAGTTTAATCGTACTAAATAGCTGTAGATCGATATTATTTTCATACGCAGCTCTTTCATTGCTTTTCTTTTCTGTGCGAAATATACAAGCGCAAGAAGTACTGTTGGAGAGCACTTTGGTCCGCTGCCATGAAGAATTGGAAAGTGTTCCTAAAGACCCAATTAAACTTGCCACGTCCTCAATTGATCTCAAAGTCTTGTCAACATGTCGGAAGAAGCTTTTAGTTACGCTTCGCATAACAGAATCAACACGAAATTTTGTCCCTACTGCTTTAATCCTTATTGATCGAGCTAAAAACACGCTCACCCAAAAACATTCTTCATTTGGTCGCCCTATCGCGGTAAAGTTCCATCAAGAGAAATTATTCCAAAAGTATCATTTGGAGTACCTTTACCACGTAAATGGAAAGATGTGGGAAGAAGTAATCAACTCTGAAAATAGTAAAAGCTATGCCACATGCAACAACAGTCTTGAATCCACCAACCCCACGTGTGGCTTTATCCAAGGTACGAGACAAGTCGCTGGCTTTTGTTGCTCATGTAAGGACCACAAGGGAAATGTACAACAGCGAAGTGGGCATAGATGTGATGTTCCTGGAAAAACTCCCGATCTTCTCACATCTGCACACTGTCTCCGCTCTAGTCCATTCACGTACAATGTGTATAAACTAAACCCACCAACAATCTACCAAAAGGTTAGCTTTGAGGTGTTCAAAAGTAAGCAGAACTTGAATGGGACCATTTCTTGGGAACAGCTATCTCACACTAAATTTGGAGTAACGGTGGATTCCGATAACTTGGTGAATGCTTCAGGAGATGTGAAGGTATGAAAATATTTTAAAAGAGGAAAACCGTTGGTTAGACAAAATTTAAAATAAAGATTTTTGTTCGCTTAATTGTTTCCGTCCTCATGAAGGTTTCTTATCGAGCTCACTCTGAAGGGATTGCGGATTCAGCTACGATATTCGATGCTGCGAATCAAAGACTACTCCTCCCTCTTCCGAACCCTTTTGTCAAGCCAGAAAACTATGATGAACCACTCAAGGGTCCCATCGAAGATCAAATTCTGATTGTACCCAAATCCCTAATGGCTCCAAATGGGCTTAGCTGTAACCGCGTGGGGACAAGACTCCAAGCTTTCATTTCGCAACAGGAACCATGTCGGCAAGAAAGGAACTCTTGCTTAAACAACCAGCCATTTGACCTCTGGAAACAAGATCAAGGACCAAATGGTGCTCCCAAGTCAAAGTTTCGTCTGAAAAGTTTTGGCAATGTGAATGCCCAACTTCCATTGGATTTCTCGGACAACTTTCTAACTGGCAGCTTATTCATGGAGCACAAAGCTGATGCACCCACATATGTGGACATTGAAATTCCTGCAGATGACCTCATCATCCATTCGCCGGGTTATAATGCATTTATCGAAAATGTTTTGATAGATACTGGCTCAGACGGGGCAAACATTGTTACACAAGTCATGAACAAGGAGCTTGTCGAAGCTGCATTCTCCGTTAATCTGGTCCACTGCACTTTCAACATTACTCAAAACTTGAAAACTCCTCTGGGAAAAATTGGACCCCTCAATTCCAAAACATATCATATGAATCTTCACCCATTCGAGATAACTGAGGTCTCACATTGCGTCGTTGTTCTGACGAATGAACACGGAGAGAACATTGCAGCCCGTGAGGTGATTCTTCACCCTCATCAAACCTGCATTTGTGTACACTACTGCAAGTGTGTTTGTGGGGAAAAGTCAAACATGAAGTGTGAACGGCTACCAGACGACAACTTGATTGCTGCTGGACTAGGTTTCGAAGTTAAAACTGAGGTGCAACTGGATGCCGAAGAAAAGCTCCATTCACAGCAGCGATCTAAACATATTTTCCACTGGGTTTTGATTGTCCACGTGTTCATCATCAGTTTAAGTATTTTAGGGGCTTTGAAGGCGCTTTTGGGGCTGTGCTGCTGCAGACCATTAGCTCTCTTTGGAATGGAGTACTTTCAAGAGAAACTTGGGGCAAGCCGAGACCCAACCAATAGGGATATCTTTTGCTATAATCTTAGCTTCTTCTTGTTCAGTCCGTTAATATTGTGCTGGTGGATTGGAAAGATGGGAGATTCCAAAAAGGAAGGCAAAGATTCCTCAAACACAAGCTCGGGAAGTGGTGAGGATGACGAAGAAGAAGAAGAGGATGGGGATGATGATTATGACTATGACGCAAATTATTACTTTGATAATTCCAAAGGGTCTGGGGAAGAATCGGATGTGACTCTTTACAAAAAGCGAAGGTCTAGTAATAATCTACCGGCATTGGAATCTCGGACTGGCATACAACCAGCTAATGATTCTTTAAGAAAAAGTAGAGGTGCTATTTCAGAGGCAAGTGGAATGAGCAGTAAAAGTACTATACTACTCGGTGCCAAAAGTTCACCAATCAATGAGTCGGGGTTGGGTTACAATACAAGCAATCCAAAGAACCAGGAACGGAAAATGCAACAATTGAAAGATGTCAGAGGGCCTGAAACACGCAGATTGTCTGATAGGTCAATGAAGGTCAAAACTGCACCGTCCGCTATACATCTTTCCGGACGTGGAGGATCGCGGGCGGCGAGATCTTCAGATTTTCGGGACGAAGTTAATAACAACAACAGTAAGTATACCTTTTTCAACACTGTTTCCGCATCCAGCTCAAGAAGCAGTTTTGGAACCTGGCATCGAAGAAAAAGGGAACAGTACAGTGCGTACGACTTTCTTCCAGCACCAAAGTTAGGGACCAAAGGGTCTAACTAATAAAATTTTGACTGCACAAATATACATCCAATATGGTTGCATCGACATATCTATATTATTTTTACACAATGAGTATTCTTATAAACTTATAAAGATTGAAGATTGTAGCTAAATATGTCATACATAACTTGAACCATTTTTAATAAAAGTGATAAACCATGATTTATAATGACCAAAATTTCTTTGTGCATTGGAAAATAACTTGGCTATACTTCCATACTTTGCTAAGTAAGTAAAGATACTAAAGTATGGCATTATTTCATCGTTTGCTCGCAGTGAACAGTGGCTACTCCAACAACTATGCATTGCTATTTATAAATGCAGCAACATGCTTCAATTTAAGACTGTGGACGGGCAGTCTGCAATGAATACAGAATAGTAAAATGATAGAATGGGTAGGCCAATGTGTAAAAGTGTGCAAATTGAAAGAAGTCGTGTTTGTCCTGAGGCTACAATTAAAAGAACATTCATTAGTGTCGACTTTGTCCAGTTATGGTTTAGCTACAAAAAAACCTTGCTTGCTTAATACTTCTCAGTATTTGGTGAATGTAAATTACTATTTCCAGAACCAATGTAATAAAATATATTATATTAGTCGTAAAATGCTATTAGGTAAACGATATGACATGGTAAATAAATTTAAATATTAATAATTCTGATTTTAATCTGACTCATCTCATACCATACCTTCTGTCTATGCGTTTCAGGTACTAAATAAATTATAAATAAATGAGAGTATATAAAAAATCCTTGTCATTTATTATTGGTCGATAGAAAAGGAAACATGCTAAGATGTACAACCAATTAAGCACTTCAAGTGTCAAGTTTGAGGCATTAGAAGCATCTTCTTTCACATTAGCCAAACCCTAAACATTTGTTCAGCTTGACTTACTTCACTAATCATGAATTTGTCAACAATGATCCTGCATTACCTGAGACTTCTCTGCACGCAACGCCTGAAACATCATAGGAAAACAATTACCTCGTCATGTCTTCTCCACAAAACATAATGTTCAAAAGCACAAAAGGACATTTCACAAATTACATTTGCAAATGCCGATTGTACATACACTACTTCACGTATAAGTTTAACTAGCAAAAAAAACTGGTGAAACAGAAGTAAGGACATTTTTTTCTGGCAAACGTGTACGTGTCCACATTAACAATAGAAATGACTGTTGCTTATATGCATACGAATGTCTCATATTCTCCGTCTATTGCAAACAAAAATCTCATACCGTTCTCAATTCAGGTTAAGTACGACTTCACTACTTAGAAAAGGATGAGATTATGGGACTGGTACGATGGAATATATAATTATCGTAACGATTATGGATGCAAACGAACTATCCAACTATGACCATCACGCGTAGTTTACTGATAGCTACCTTTCATACTAACTATGATGATGGACAGGTAGGATCACCAATATTGAACCTTCTGTGTTTGTATATATGTATTACAGCAATTAGAAATACCGTGTGAAGAAGAATATGTATGCAAGAACAAATTTTAGCTGGTCAATCTTTCGTGTAAGTTGAACCATCACAACATCACAACATCACAAGCTTCCATTAATTTTAGAAGATGTGACAAATCCGCCGAGTTGTAGTTCATGAGATACGTTAGCCATGTCCCATAAAACATAATAAATCATTTCCAATTCCACTTTATTTATGTAGGTAGAGCTATGCCAGAAACACGAGCACTTAATTTGTTTCCGGTGGCAGTACTAATAATTGTCTTTACTTTGTTAACCCTTGTTAATAGTGGTAGTAAGTGTTGGAAGTGGAAAGTTATTCCTGAGCAGGGTTTATATACAAATGTTAGTTACCCAGAAGTTAAGCTTACACAGCTTATTCCGCTGGTCACAGCGAGAAATCTTTTATCTGCTG
This sequence comes from Orchesella bifasciata, assembly GCA_034697805.1. Lineage (NCBI taxonomy): Eukaryota > Metazoa > Arthropoda > Collembola > Entomobryomorpha > Orchesellidae > Orchesella > Orchesella bifasciata. Next base: position 7,006 of record JAQGAP010000752.1, read on the forward strand.
AGAGACCCTCGAATTGGACGATAGTAAATGGGAAAATCAATATTCCAAGTACGGTGGAATTGATACACTTGGAATGCTCTGGGAAATATAGGGTTCAGTGGGGATTCGAGTCGTATCCGGTAATGACCAGTGCAGCTCTTGATTCAATTACAACATTAAATGAAATTGTTGACGTTGACCCAAAAATGTTATTTTATTCTTGAGTAGTGGATTACATGGAACACTTGGACGGGAGTTGAAAGACCTACTAATGAAAATGAAACGGCTACATTTACAGCAACCGTTGAGTTTTATAAGGTGCAGGAAACGTCGTTGCAGACTAGAACTCCTATTTGTTACAGTACCCAGGATCCTTGTATTCAAACTGCGGTAGTACCTAAATCAGGACTGTTTAATTCTGTTGAGCTTGCGATTGATCCTGGATCTCGTAAATGAGAATTAATATTAATATTTAATTTATATGTAATATAAATATATGATATAATACGATAAAAATGGTAATGCTTGATTATCAGGTTTTGAAATCCGATCAGTATCAGAAAAGGAGCAATTCGGAACCAATGCGAATTGTACTCTAAAATTTGGTTATGACCCAGAATCCCAAAAGTTTTATTGTCAGGAAACTGCTCCTGGCAAGTCCAAAACAGCAGGGAAGATATTCCTGAGACCTTGCTCAGACCCGATTACATGTGATTCTTTGGTCGCGGATGTGAGTAATATTGGGGTTTCAGTTTTTATTAACAATTACTACTTCATTTGATTTGTGAATCGAGAAAATTCTAACAAAAACTATTTCTCAGTCAGCTTGTAATGCTCAACCAGACTTTCCAATTGCTGAATGCACTTCGGAACATCATTGCAGAAATGAGACATCCTTTGCAGGAAAATTTCCTGGGATTGCTGTGTGTCATTCTGGAAATGCCCCTGAGCATTCTGCGGCCATCCCATATTTTTTTGCATTGGCCCATTACAATTCGTCAACTAACCGAACTAAACGATGTACGTGAATAACCACAAATAAATGCATAAAAGATTACGTTTTTAAACGCTTTCACTTTTCTTCAACAGACCTAAATTGGGACGATGCAAATCCTGACGACATGCTCGAGCTTCAGAAATTCCCAGATGTGATCTACACAAGACAGCAATTGTCTCTACGTTGCAATGCATCATATTTTTATTTAGGTTGTGGAATGTACTTTGATCTAACCCGAGAGGATACCCCTGCAGACAGTGATGGAGATGTCGATGAAATTAGGGACAATGACTATGATGATGGACTAGGATACGAAAAAGAGGAACTGAAATCAGCAAAAGAATCAGTTCAGCATGAAGATGCAAATATAGGTGGTATTGGATCAAAGTTACCATCGGTTCGTACACTGGAAAAGCGTAACTTTATTTTCGATGGCCCAGGAAGGTATGAACTGTCCTGTTTTGCACCTGTTTGGAATGGAACGGAGTGGGCAAAAGCTTCAACAATTATCACAGTGAAAGGTGGGTTTGGTTTTGGTATCGGAGTATTTTTACCTATTTACAGACTTGAAATATGGACTATTTGTTCATTTCACAGAGTCCATATTACCGCAATTCGATGGAGGAAACCAAACATCGATTCAGTATTACACTCCGAGCAAACGGTTAGAGTGTATTGCGTTTGGAATGCCAAAGCCAGAAGTTTTCTGGAGCCGGGATGGTGGAACCATTCCGAGTGAAATTAGTTTGACCACTGGAGAACAAAACCAGACACTGGTTTGGGCGTTTCTCACGTTTCCCCAGTTGAAATATGGAATTCATGGCAATTTTACGTGTACTGCCACAAATGTTGCTGGAACAGTTCGGAAATCTATTATCATCATACCGTCAGGTGTGTTTTCGTAGATTAGAAATCTCCAGATTTATTTACACCAATATTTGAATGCTATTTTTTCATATACAGATAAAAACTCGTCCACTGCCATGTGGTTTCTTATTGGACTTGCTATTGTCATCACATTGCTCATACCCTTAATACTCTTTCTAAGCTGGAAAGTGCGTCGACAACGAAGATACATTGATGGGTTAACGCAGGAGGAAGTCGATGAGTTTATAAACGGGCGACCGGACTATATTCCGTTCCAATGCGATATGAGCACATATGCGTATTATCTTCCTTACAATACAGAATACGAGATCCCAAGGGAATCTTTAGAAATTGGTTGGAATTGAAAAATATTTTATACTTTAGTCGTTAAAAACAAGGTCAGTAAATAATTACCAGCAAATTCTCCATAGATTTCAATAGAATTCTAGGAAAAGGAGAGTATGGATTGGTTGTGTATGGTTTATACAAAAATGCAAATCCTTCCAACAATGGACCACCGTTTGTGAAATCAGTAGCAGTGAAAACAACCAAGCCCTTAACCAGTGGGAAAGAATACTTCAAAGCTTTGCTATCAGAGTTGAAAATCATGACTTATATTGGGAGACATACCAATATCGTTAACTTGATTGGAGCGTGTACTCAAAATATAAAAAAGAGTGAGCTTGCTCTATATCCGCATACTATTCGCAAAGCTAACAAAATATAATGATTACCCCTTTTGTGCTTTATTTCAGAGGAAGTTTATATTGCAACTGAATTTTGCGAAAATAAGAGCCTTCTAGAGTACTTGAGAATGAACCGATACTCTTACGAAAACCCTTGTTATTATGCTGAGCTTGCCCATTCAAGACTTTCTTCATTGTCTGCTGAAACTTCTTTTATGACTCCGACCGAACAAACAATGTAAGAATGTGGCTCCATTCCATTGAGACGTTTTGAAATGTCATAAAATTCAATTAAACACACCTGTATGGTGTTGTAACAGGGTGATGGGAGATGTGCAGTATGTCAAAATGGAGGATCTAGGAAATATAGTGTTGGGACAGCAATACGAAAACATTAGAAATATTAAACTCCAGGATTTACTGAAATGGTCATATGAAATTGCTTGTGGCATGGAGTTTCTGACGAGTAAAAAGGTAAAATTTAAAAATTATTTGGAGAAATAAAATTGACGAAGCAAGAAATGCTGAAACGTTTCAACACATTTCTTAGGTTATACATGGAGACTTGGCAGCAAGAAATGTACTACTGACCAGAGATTTCACTGCGAAAATTGGAGATTTTGGGTTATCTCGTCAACTGTACCATTACAGTTACTACACAAAGACTGCAGTTGTAAGCAAAGTTTTTTTTGAGCCATCCATTAAAGCTTGATATTTGGATTTTGGAAATGTGTATAGGAGTGACTTTGTATTTCTATATTATACAGACTCCTCTGCCTCTTAAATGGCTTGCCATTGAATGTCTACAAAATTTTCAGTTCTCAACAGCGTCGGATATCTGGGCTTATGGAATAACGTTATTCGAGGTTTTCAGCATCGGGGAAATTCCGTACTCCAGTGTGCAAATGAATGGAGAAGAGTTCCTTAGAGCTTTGAAGCAGGGAATGAGGCTCAGTAAACCAGTGTATGCCCCAATAGATGTGTAAGTTGTGAAACGGTTTTAAATGACTTTCAACTTATGATTAATTATGCTAAACTATAGAATATACCACACATTATATTTAAGTTATTGTATGTGCTATAAAATTCTGACAACTTTTTCAGGTTTGGGTTAATGATGAAATGCTGGAAAAACGATAAAAAGCAAAGACCAACTTTCAAGGACATTGCTAAATTTTTCCACTCAAGAATTAGCTGGGTAGGTCAAGCTTATACTCGCAACATTTCCATGCTCATTAATTACACAAAACATGAGCATATTTGTATAAAGTACTTACAACAAATATTCATTACAAACTTATATCCTACTCTTATATTGTAGGACAAACAAGACATCAACAGACCTCCATCGTATTCTGAGATGTCTAATCAACGAGGTGACGAAGGTGAACGTATAGAAGCAAGTAATAGAAACAACAAAACTGGTACAGCTTCCAATGACGTGGTGACTGAGTCTGAATTTTAAATTTTAACAAAATAAACCAGCACAGGTTATATATATTCATTTTAAGATCTGTTTTTCCAAGCCATAACATATAAATGTGATTAGATTAGATTTTACAATACATTAACATAATAAAGTATATCGGCTTAAAATACATGTAGTCGTGATTCAATCAACTATTTTATGTGTATATCGCCAATGATATTTATTCCGGAAGCAAGGTGTCCAGTTCAGTCATTCAGTCCAAAGTCAAGACTAACATGGATAATCTGTCCTGAAAAACAACTACGGCAAAATCTAAATGCTAATATGTACGCATGTGGAAATGGCTGCATGAACTTGTGTGGTCTCTCTCTACTAGTTTTTTCTAGTTACTTTTCTGCAGAACGATATGGAATATACCATGCAGCCTATGCTGCTGAGCTGAATGAGTGTTCCAAAGTTTTCCAAGCCCACTAGAAACCCCTCGTGTCTATACCATTGAGGATGCGGTTGTGGGAGGAAGGAATTCCAAACCAAAACAACTGTAAGATTTTCTCAGACTGTTGACATTATTGCTTGGTAGCTACTGTACTGTAAATGACAGTCAATTTTTGACTCTTAATGAAGTGAATGCATCTTTCAAAGTACATACTGTATAAAGCAGTACGCTACAATATGTCCATAAATGAAAAACATTCCAATTGATTAGCACAACAGTCAACAATTTAAATGAAGTGTTATTTATATTTACAGCAACAATGAAAGAGCTAAACTGCATTGTTCCCAAATTAGGAGATCTTTCTAGTACTTCAAAATCTAGATACATTCATAAATTCAGTGAAACAATTGCAATAATAGCTTTACTATCCATTTTCCAAATTCAGTTTTTGGGATGTGCAGCCTCCAGTGACAAAGAAAGTAGTAGTGAAAGTGCAAAAGATAATGAGGCTATCATTGTAGACCTTGAAAATGTTGTGGGTTATGGAGAAGATTGTTCTAGTGAAGGCCCGTATTGCAATCCACTGCAAAATTTGGCTTGTGATCTAGAGGAGGAAATATGCTACTGTGACGCTAAAAATGGGTATGTTCACATTGGGAATCTTGAAGGTGATCTCACACTCTTTAACTTCGTAACTGATGATAGAACAGGGGAGCACAAGGCGAAAAAAGTGTGTATGAAAAGCTCAGAGCTTGAAGAAAAGTTGGACAAGTTAATGAATATAACGAAGAAAATTAAGAATATTGGAGGTATCCTCATGAAGTATCAAAAGTACCTACCGAAAAAATATCAGGATATGCTGAAACTGAAAGATGAGGTGAACTATATTTCTTGCCTTTGAGAACATATAATTGGAGATCAACATTTACGAAATAATAAATGATGATATTTTTTGGTTTCCTTTTCTAGTTGTAATTGTATCTCCTTTCTTACTCGACAACTACCGGGAATGGTTGGACAGAAGTCGGAGAAAAAAGGCGTCTGCCAAGAGTTGGACTCTTTAAGGGGATCGGTGATCAGTTACCGTTGCTGGTCGTAAGACTGATCTGCTGACAATCATTCTGATTTTTTTGATTTATGAATATTTCAATAACTCATTCAATATTGGGTTTCTCGTTTCATAACCAGTGTTCTAATCTTGTTGTGTGCAATTATAATTGTTCCATAAATATGAGTTTTATGAAAAATAAAATGGTTGTTTGAAAGCGCTATAAGTATTTTATCTTGCTATTCAATCGTTTTCTGAAGTCAAGCATCAAATAAGCGTTCCAAGTTTTACTGAAGAATATCAATGTGATTGGCTTGAAAGATTATAACCTACGTGCGTCTGATCAAGCGGAACTGCAAGAACGGAAATTTTTCTCCGTGATTGCAGATCTATTAAAAATGCAATCCAAATGGGATCTGGCACGGGGAAATTGATATGGCATCATAAACTGCGAGTACATTCTTCAGTATAATAGCGTCATCAATCGTCATAAGCCTAAACTACAAATATAAAATAAAATAACAGCACAAAATCGCTGAGCTGCCACCATTAGTATCATTTATATACGGAAAACGGAAATACGACAACAAACTACCAATAATGCTAAATTCTAGTAATTTTTTTTTACAAATCCATTCGGATCTTATTGATTCCCCCAGTTGCAGAAACGTTTAGCCCCAGGATTTGCTGCAAATTTTTTCTGCAACTAACATTTCATTTCAGACAAGGTATATATAGTTGTGGCAAATGAATGGCTCCCTTTCTACTGAACTATTAAAGCTAGACTTAATTTCTTCAAGATATTCCAAATTCCGAAAGCTAGTAATAAAATATTTTATTATAATTTCACCGTGAAGACATAATCTACCGCAGATTGTACAAGTCATATCTATCCTCTTCTGCATATGAATGTAGCATTCAGCTAGTTAGTCAGTTAATAAATATTTCGTGCATGCATTCGTTCACGTTCCATTCCGTATTTATGGCACATTACGGAGCCGAGCTCTTGTGTGTGTATTATATAGCCTTCTGAATGTACATGCCTATTTTAAATGCATGTGTGGATCCCAGTAAATGCTACCCACGCTTGCAACAAAGCAATAGTAATGGTAGCTATGAGCATGGTCCACAATCTTGTAACCCGATTACTGCTGCAGACTGCAGTGACAGTGCAATATGATGCTTCGATTAAGATAACAGCAGTCAGTCAACATCACAGAAGAATACATACATTCTGTCATAAAGTTCACTAGTAGTCAGTCACCAATAAAATGCTCAAAATGGAAACACGTAGTTAATAGCGAGCTGATGCTGATGCCATAAATACTAAACGAAACTGAAACCTCTGTATCCCCATGCCCAAGTGCTGTTCCGTTCCATTATTCTCCAGCCACGTTATTGCCAGCATCATTTCAGAGGCATGTGTTCTGACACCGATACGTTTCAGTAGTTCCCGTCACGCTGCAGGACGACACCATGCAGATTACTGACAGAGTAAAACACTTCAATTATCACGATTCGTCATAATATTATTCATTATCCTTTGATGGTGGCATATCATTCACTCTCATCGACTCTATCATCATGATTTCACAATGCAAAAGTCGTTTTAAGTCAACTCTCAATATTATACTAGAGCAATGCGTGTGTACTAAAGTGGAAGTCAAATCATCATCAAATTTTTATTCCATTTCATGAATAAAAACGGTATGAATAGGCACGATGAATCTACAAAAAGCAAGACAAGATTGGAGGTTCAAGCTTGAATCGGAAGTTTACTATGTGATTCTCTTGTGTATGATATTTTTACCTTGCAATATTACCAGTGAAAAAGTAGGGCATAGTAGTGGTCGTAGTGCGAGCAGAGGTGGTGATGGAATAGTTTCAAATGAATTTGTAGACATTGATATAGTTGGGTTTGGAGAGGATTGTTCTGAAGAAGGGCCCTTTTGTGACCCCAACCAGCATCTTGCATGTGATCCCATTGAAGAAACATGCTTGTGTGACAAGAAAGATGGCTACTTTCATGTGAATGATCTTCCAGCAGGATACTTGGGAACACCTTCGTACATTGATAAACTTTCGGATAAGAAGGTTTGCGTTAATATATGGGAGATTGAGAGGAGGACCAAAGAACTAATGGAATTAGTGAAAAAGTCGAAACAAAAGGTGGATAATATAGATGTCCTAGCGTATATGGAAACTTTAACAGATCAAAACCCGTATGAAAAGCTAGAAGAGAAGAGTAAAGGTACGGATACGGAGAGTGTAAATGAAGATGTTAAAAATATGGAGATATCTGGAATACTGGAACAAGACGAGAAGCAGCTCAAACAATTTCAGCTTTTCGAACCAGGAAGGAAACCTTTGAATCGTTACTCTTTCGAAGATTTGGTGGTAGATGAAATTTTGGGGTATGAAAGTCATTTGGAAGTAAGTAGTTAGTAATATGTTCATTTAATGTACCCATTTTTCTTTATTTAATAACTACCTAACTGGATACTGGTGTGTACTTCCTCTTGCAGAAATGGAAGGTTCATTTGAAGGAGTTTGTCGAAACCTATACCATGTGGAAGTCAAACAGACTAGCCACCTCATTCTGTAGTTTAGCATTTGATGTGGATTTAGATGGGCAGCTTTCCCACAAGGAATATGTGATTTCAATATATTCAAAAATTGTTCGTGATTTAGTGGTTCCAAAGGTTTTCCTGTCTCTGATTGGTCCTCTGATGGAACATAGTTGTATTTCGCTAGTAAGAACATTTTTATCAGCCCAAAAGTTATAGTCTTTTGCAGCACAATTTCGAGTATTTGAATAATTATGATGAATATATTTCTTTCCCCTGTTTCCTCTAAGGAAGATTTACGGAATCTTGATCACGATCCAAACACATTTGAGGATGACTTTGCAGCTGTGGATGTTAATGGTGATGGCTGCTTTTCCTTGGAAGAGTTTGAACAAAGCGTAAAAGATATATGTCGGGCTAACTGGTTTACAAACTTTTTGGAAGATACTGGATTGGATCAATTTAGGCCAATGCTTGGTTAGCAGCTCAATAGTCTTAAAGAATTTTGAATGATAATAATAATAATAATTTCTTAAGTATTAATGTATACATGCATGGATCATTTCTGTCGTTTTTAGAACGCACTCCTGAAGAAGCATATGTACGAATGCTCAAGGAAAATGAAAGAATGAACACAAATTGGAATTTTGTGGATATAGATTTCGATGGATTCATTTCTTATGTAAGTTTAGCTGTACACAAAATTTGTAAAAAAAACATGTAAACCGAAATTAGTAAATGTTTTACATAGGAAGAATTGCGTACCGATTTGGCAGCAATGGGTACTTACGACCCAGATGCAGAAGCTCATGGGCTTATGGGACATTTCGATGAGAACAAAGATGGAAAAGCATCTTATGCTGAAGTCAAGCATCAAATAATGGTTCCAAGTTTCACAGAAGAGTATCAGTTTGATTGGCTAGAGAGCTTGTATGAAATTTACGAGCCTGATGAAGTTGACGTGATGGAGGAACTGAAGAGTTTAGTCCGTGATTACGACAGTGTTCAATTCGACAAAGTCAGTTCAGGAGGAGTGAGAGACGAATTGTTCCACATGTTCGATAGGAATAGAAATGGTGAAATTGATATGGTATGTATATTCACATGTAAAACGAGCGTGCTTTGAACTTTAAATGTTTTACAACATATTCAAATTTGACTTCCAGGTTGAATTGAAATTGCTCCTGGAAATGCTGAAGAAATATGTAGTGCATTTAATGCTGGAACTGACAGTCGGCTCATTGGATCTAGACTCTGATGGGAAGTTGGGAATACATGAGTATGAGCAGTTTTTTGCAAATGTTTCCACAAATTTAAGTTTATACTTTACATACATGATGACCGCACAAGAAGATGAAATAGTCCAAGAAATTTCGAAACACATGTCGGATCAGGATGTGGATGATGAGGAGCTGTACGAAGAAACTACAAATGAAAATGGCGAAACTGTAGTGTACGTTAGATTGCTAAAGAGAGCAGGAGGGGCAAATGAAACATTTTTTGTTCATAAACTATTTCGAAGTTTGGACACAAATTCGGATGGATTTTTGTCAAAAGTAAGTTCACAACTTATTATCAATTTTTGCTTTATTACGCCTATTACGCCACAATAATAACATTTTTCTGGTTTGCATTTATCATTGCAGGAAGACTTTTATTTCAAAATGCGATCAAAACAGATTAGAAAAACGGATTCCCAATTAGAAGAACAGTTTTTAGCATTGGATGTTGACAAAGATGGAGTACTTACGGAAAAAGATGGTGTGGAGATTACTGAACCTTTGTCTTTTGTTAGTTATCTCGTTATTCTATCATTTCATTGCTGTCGACAATATTTATTATTTGTTTTTAATTTGGCAACCTGTATAATACCTTACAAATTCATTTTAGGAAACCTTCAAAATTGCCGTTGACATTTATGCGGAAGAAGTTGATAAAGTGGATCTTGCCAAGCACATGTCCAATTTGGATTCAAACGGTGATTCCGTGATTCAATTACGGGAATTTGAAGTAACAAAGCGTACTCTCGTAACCTCTGATGATGAAGAGGATCTTTTAAGTTGGCTGGAGGATTACTTTGGTAGTCATGAACCTACTCAAATGGACCCACAAGGAGTTAAAGTTTTCTCAGAATTCGATATAAATTGTGACGGGTTCATTTCTAAGGTATGATTGATTACATTTAGCTTTGCAACTCTCTGAAATAACTGATGCCCTACTCCTCAGTCGAGTTACTAAATTCTTGCTATTGTTATTTTCAGACTGAATTCCAACAAAAAGTTGAACAACTTCGTCAGAAAACTGAAGCAAACAAATCTTCCATTAAGTTAAGCTGGGAAGCTGAAGTATATTTCAATAACTTGGATCTCAGTAAAGATGGTAGGGTCTCATACAACGAATTTGATTTTCTGTTATTAAGAAACAGTGCGAGAATCAATGAGTAGACTATTTAGAAAAATTAGTGTATCAAATAATTTAAATTATATAATATTTATTTTGAGGTAAGTAGTGAAAAGCGATAAGCGGCAGGGTCGCTCCTGGTAAAAGTATTTAATGCCTTAATTGTATTTATAAGTATCTCATAAAATGAGATTGTGGTTTAGTCAACTGCAATTTTCAGCTCATCTTGGGACAGTTCTGTGATGTCAATTGTGAAAAATGTATATAATAAATATATCTATTTATCATGTACATAAATGGACATGTATATATTTCAATATTGTGCCACTAAAAACTAGGTATTATGTAGGTCCATTATTTATTAGAGTGCATGTACTTATATGTTTAAAATGATGTCACCCGCATCGGGGCTTAAATTGAGAGTTTCTGTATGTAGTTAGATGTCCGCAGGACTTACTAGTACTTGTATTTAACTGTAACTTGTTAATAAATTACTATTGTATAACATGTCAAATGAGGGTAAGATTTAATATTACAATGAAGTAGTTTATTGATGTATAATAATTCATGGTTGTATTCATCTGCATGTATGCGAACCAATCAATCAAATGTTTTTGATTTTAGGCATCAATGTTATTTTTTCCTCTTAATAAGAATAAATCACTCAACAACGAACACGTAGTTTGTTGTTTCATGATATTGATGGCTAAATACCAGTTGGTTTAGTTTAATTAGTTGGTAAAAAATGCCATAGCTTGGAAGATAGCACTAGTTATTAATAATAAGTAAAGAACCATGTCACTGTCACCACAACTGACCGGTAATGATAACAATAAATTTAACCAACTACAATAGCCACAGATTCCTTCCTGAATATAATGCCAGTACTGAGTATTTATGAAACAAAACCACTATCTTATTATGCTGTTGTATATATGTCAAACAAATACATGTGTACAATCACATCATTATGATGAATCATTGCCAAAATTAATCCTCTATTCCGCATTGATAAATGATAAATCTTATCGGTACAAATATACCCTTGAATTTTCCAAATGACAAAATTATTCCAATCGGTACTTTGCATAGTTCCTGCTTCATTCGTATTGCAAAGTCAAACTGGAACTGATACTCTTAACAAGAAAAATTTACCCGATACAAAATGCCTAACTGTCCCAAGTGCCAGAAACCAGTCTACTTCGCTGAGAAGAAAACTTCTATGGGAAGAGACTGGCATGGACCCTGCTTAAAATGTGAACGATGCAATAAAACCGTGACCCCTGGAAGCCACGCTGTGCATGAGGATAAGCCTTATTGTCACACACCGTGTTATTCAGCGTTATTCGGACCAAAAGGTAATATTTGACTTTCTCTGAGATGATGTAGATGTATCCGGGAACAGAATTTCTCATTTTTATTTCATTTAATTGTATTGTATATTTCAGGTGTTGGAACTGGTGGCTCCAGTTATTCATATGAGAAAAAATGATTATTATGCTGTCGCTTTCAACAAGTTAATAACGGGCAAATGTAAACATTTATTCCAAAATTTTAATCTGAGTTTGGTTTTTATGTATTCTCTGTGTTAAAATGCGGTAAAACAAATCTGTATTTCTGTATTGCGACACCTTTGACGTCGGTCTTTGAGTCAAATAAAATAATTTCCACTTAATCCTTAGATATGGCCACTGCGTCTTTCCTTTTGAAACAAGAAATTACAATTGCACAACAATGTTACATGTAAACTAGACTGGCATACGAAAAATAAACACGTCCATTTCTTACCCTAAATTCTCGAAGTGTATCGGAAATATGCCTTAAATTTTCCGGAGATACAAAGCGTCTTAACTTGCTCTCAAATGTGGAATGATCATAAATCTTGTCTAAGGCAAGCTTGGCAGTTAATCTGCAAAATAAAGTTAAACATAATCATTAGGTGCATTTCAAGCTAATGCAGTTTTGTATTATTCCATAATTTACTCACCTAGTTTGTAGTAATCCCTCTTTAAGAAATCCTACAATCATGGGAATAATTCTAGGAGAAAACTCTTTGTTCATTAGTCGACTTGTTGGTAGTTCATCCATAATAGCGTTCAATAGGTATGCAGCGAATTCCCGAACATGAGGATTTTTATGTTTTGCCCCATGAAGCTCTAAAAACGACACGCTTTTCAGAGGATCTATATTCTCCACTGCAGCTATCAAAGCGTCTTTGCATTCCTGCTGAATAAAACTATTCGACATGGCTCCACATAGGTCCAGTAACCTATAAAATATTTTTTCTCCTTCCACCTCCATGCTCCTCTTTTGAGTTTGGAACAAACGCTTGAAGCAGATACAGGCCATTCTCGCCAACTTTGTTCGTGGACTGCTTAAATGAGGTAACCCAGACCAAATGATTTTATTCAAGACGTTCCTAACTCGACTCGGATGAATTTCAGTGATGTTGAATATTTGTGAAAAAGCTTCATAATTTTCCTCCCACTGATGGGATTTCAAATTGGTCAAAGAGTCAGCAATAACGGTTTCCGCCATCCCAGAAGTCACAGCACATGGCTGAACCTGTTGTGAAGCAGCCCGAGCTCGAGGTGAAAGACAGTTGTGGTTGGTCAGCTTTGAAGCAGCAATGGCGTCTCCTGCACCACCGCCACATGGGCCTACTTCTTCATTCAAACGAGAGTCTGACCTGTGTTCATGCATTGATCCACTACCTCTTCTTCCTGAATATGGATCACGTTTGTCATTGTTGTATTCTCGTTGCCCTGAAACAAAGGTTGAATCATGACATGGCAGAGCTAGGGCACACTGTCCAGCTTGGGATTTTAGCTTGGGGTCAACACTAGGCGTGGTGGAAAAGGGTGTTCTAATGTTTCGACTTCCATACTTTGTTTCCGGTCCTGAAGGTGATCCATAGCCCGAGTCTTTTGTGTCACCAAATTTCACCATAATCGGTTCTGAGTAAGCTTGTCTCGGCTTTGCTGTTACTGCAGAAGAAGTCTTTGCTGATGTTGATAATGAGGGAAGTGAACTGCTGGTCGTATTTTCAACAAATGACGGCATTATACAATCCAGTTGTTGAGCTCGTGGTGACGGTAAAGTCAACTTCTGCCTTTGTGTGAGAGGTCGCAATGGGGGTGGGCTGTACACTTCCGGAAGATCAAAAAGTCCCGTCCGTTTACGGCCAGTAGTTTTATAGGTTAATTTATAGTTAGTCTCCTGAGAACTTTTTCCGGAATCGGCTGCGGCAGACTCTTCTCCCTGGAGCCAAGCGGGACCCATTCCATAAGCTAATCCACATTCTGATTCATTTTGAGACATCGTCACCGTTCCCGGCCTTTTGATTTCTATAATCTCTGAGCTATTCTCCTTCAGTTCCAAGTTCCTATTCGATATCGCAATACTATTGATACAAGGCATAAGTCTCGTCTCCCGAACGTCATCCCTGAATGCAGTTGGAGGTGGTAAAAAAGTAATTGGTCTGGGTTGCTGGACTGGGGCAATGGAAGACGGCATAATGTAGTTAGTACTTAAAGGTGGATGTGGATTATGTCTCCACTCCAGTGATCCTAATTGAGAAGCCTGATTATTATGAGATATTAGCGTTTCCCCTAAAACCTTGGCCCTCCACCAATTTGGAATCACTGCAAAATCTGCCGTAGCAGGATTCCGACTTGGTACAAGACACTCTCGTGGCTCCAGGGGAGGGGGAAGTCTTGTAAGAGCTTGGTTGGAATTATTAATATTCTTAAAATCATTAAAATTATTATGGCTTCTATTTCCTTGCTGCGATGAAATATTGTATCTATATGGATCATCCTCATCCCCAAGCATTTTGCAGACATCATGCCAACTCTTGTTACGATATTCTTCAAAACTCACACCTCTAGGGGTCTTTGACATTGGAGGTAAGAAACTGGAAATCGGAAAACGAACTCATTCTAACACACCTTCGCTTCATTTAACTATTGAATTCACTTACATTCTTACTTACCATAAATCAGAAGTAGCTAAAATTAACAAAATGTGCTTTGTTTCTTCTTCTTCATGAAACCTGTCGATCCACACAAGGACAAAAAAAGGTTTTCTGTGTCCAAATGACAAGACATGGATTCTTTCTGTAGATTTTTTTTAGTTCTGGAATAAGTTTTTGTCATAAAAATGTAAATATTTCCTTCATTTTCAATATATTCCACATTCTTAAATGACATTGCATAAAAATTAGAGGCGCCCACAGTACAATACGTTTTACGTTTTGTACATAAATCGTATCATACGGCAACTGCAACAAGGTGAGCGGACGGAGATACAGAAGCAAAAGCACATTCACCTTCAGGATTTGCATTTTTGCAAAACGTATTTTCGGCTATGTATACTTTTTGTTTGTTCTAAATAATATTTTAAATAGTTAAATATTCTAATTTGAATGGGAACTGAGTCCTCCTACCTTTCGATTTCGTTTGTGTGAGAGGAACTCAGCAACACAACATTGCGTTCGCCATAAATTGTTGTTGTTTTGGAAAAGGTGAGGTGGAGTATTTCGTGTTTCTTGGATGTGTAAAGATAAAGTGTTACATGCGTAATTTAAATGGTGATACGTTAATTCATCAGTCATGTCTGTCGTTGTAGGTTTGTTGATTTTGTTAGATATACTGCTTTTGGGTGAATTCAAAATTATTAGTGTTTTCTTCTTGTTTGTGTCTTTTCAGTGGGAACACGTTTAGTTTCGGAGACGAGTGATTAATTAATTATTACCAGTGACCAGTATCATTGTCGTTATCATCGTCGTTATCATCATGGACAAGGGTATCAAGGAATTGCTTGAAAGATTTGAACGTAAGCAACGAATAGAGGAAGAACGAGCGGAAAAGCGAAGGTATATTCAATGCACGTGATAGTATATTATGCGTTGATTTGTGAAATAATCAGATGTTGAATCGTTTTAGAGCTAATGAGGCTGTGGACAATGATGGCTTGAGCCCGGAGGAGGTTGAAGATCAAATAAGACGCATGAAGGGGGCTATCAGATTCCTCCTCAGTCTCAAACCGGTGTTAGATGAGAAAGATAAGAAAGAGTTGAAACGAATCGAGGACGATGACTCCCATATGAACAAATAGTGGAATCAGAATGTATGCATGAATGCTTGTAGCAGTGACAGTAAACATAATGAAATGTAGGTGGTAGGCATAAGTTCGGTTAAAGCATGTAGAAGTCGTTACATTTTTATCTCTTGAAATACTCCTTTAGCTCATTTGACCAAGAATTCTTTGAAGAATGGCGTTGTTAATTTAATTTTTTAATTTCCGTTTCTTAGTTAATTTAGCTAATTGATTGTGAGGTGCTGATGGGAGTTTTTAGTTTCGCATTCCACAGCAAACTTGTACAAAGTAAGTATTATAATCGTGAAGAAGTTGAAGTCATTTCTTTAAAAAAAGTTAGGCGCACTTTAGGACTGTATTGCGTAATATTCATAGTGATTTAATAGACAAAGGTACAAAATGTGGAAAAGTCAATAGTCAAGACCAGCTCAACTACCATAAACTCTTTCTTTAGTTAAAAATTATTGTTATAAAAGTAATAGCTATAAAAAATCCTAGCCCTTTAGCTGAAAAGATTAAATGATAAAACTTTGAACAGGTTTTAAATAATTATATGGTAGCTAAATTAATGGTACATTTCTACAGCTATTGGCATATTGATTGAAACAACACTTTTATCTGCATCACATCTATCAATTATTGTTGCTATATACAGTTAGTTAAGATAGACGTCGATCCATGGGATGACCTTCCGGATCTTACTTCTACTTCCAATCTAGTATCTCTGTGACCACAAGGTAGGAGATTGTTAATGCCGCCACTGGAAGATCTATTACTTGGGTTCGGTCTGGCATCACAGTTGTGAACATGGCTTATGCAGAGAATGACAACGAATATAGTGACTAAAGTGTAGGAAGTTTTTGAAGAGGAAGAGATAGGACGGGAAGGTACCGCTACCGCTTTCCGTGGAATTGGCTATGAAATGGAAAGAAACCATGTCAAAGTCATGTAAAGTACTAATTTAATGTTTAGTCCAGCAATAACAAGATAGTAAGTTTGAATAGGTTTTACGAAACTTCCACTCACCAGCACAGTGCTTGAGGTGTCCATTGTGTTTGGTATGTTGATTTGAGATCACTTTCGTGCCTGGATTTTGTATAATCA
This sequence comes from Orchesella bifasciata, assembly GCA_034697805.1. NCBI lineage: Eukaryota > Metazoa > Arthropoda > Collembola > Entomobryomorpha > Orchesellidae > Orchesella > Orchesella bifasciata. The sequence continues at coordinate 23,619 of JAQGAP010000752.1, forward strand.
CTTGAGCGCAGCTGAACTGAGACTCTGAGTCTGATGGTCGTTGCCGTCAAATTTAACGGTGAACGTTGATTAGCTTTCTGGATTCATTAAGGAAGTTTGCTCTAGAAAACACTCAACTCATCATCACCAACTATTTCATTCACAGAACGGATTGTAGTGATAGCGCAAACTTCGTCTTTTGAACTGCATGTTCTGACGGCAGTGGATACTCCAATTTATCTAGTCTCATTAACCTAACGTAACGCAAAACACGATTACTGAGAAAAGAGAAATGTGTCATTTGCGAGGTAGATGGTATGCTAAGAGAGAATTGGAAAAGGATTTACCAGTTTTCTTATTTGATAAGGTTTCGGCAATGGCAGCATTGTATAGTTAATGATAGAAAATACGCAATTGCATTTAACGTGCATGTTATACCCATAATTTCATGATCATATTTTTTACTCCAATGATTTCCTTTGCCATGAAAATGTTTCTGGCAGACAGAAAGCAGCCAGTTCAAGTTAGTTCATATTATTGGCTCGAATTCAGGTAGAATTGAAGAATACTAATGATTATTAGCAAGTAAACAATTTAGCAAATACAGAAGCATCTAATTGTTACCGCGAATACTGACGAAAACTCTTATTTTAGTTAAAATATGGAATGCTGAATGCACCTTGAAGGGAAACAGGTGGACGTTACCAAGTATATAACGTTCAGGATCAAGTTTTTTGAAAAGTTTATTAGGTACTATAATGTATGCGTATGCTAACGACATTTATCCCACGTGCACGTTTTATATACTATCTACAAAGTAAAGGTATCAAATCATCATTACATTGTTGTTGCAAACTTTACTGCGTGAAGTATGAGTTCTAGCTTCTAGCTCACATGCGTCATACAATGCAATGTGCCCAGAAACTGCATAAATAACAGTTTAATTATACGTCATTCATTGTGTCCTCAGGTTACAACCTTAAGCTGTAATAGGGTGTAATGGGCTAATCTATAGGGCTAATATGGCATAAATCAAATCACAGGTCCGTATAGTAACTGTCGTAGGTCGCGTTCTTCTGTCAAACGGTTCCTCAGGTGTTATATTAATGAGTTACATTCGATGGGGTTGTTTAACGTGTTCATACTTAGTACATCTTTGCTTATTCGACATTCCTGACATTAGATTCGATTTCGATTAAAGATAAACAAAGCGGTAAGCAATTTTTGCTATTTCATGCAGATGCATTCTGCTTACTTGCGGGTAAGTGGTTTTGTTTTTAATACAACGTAACAAGCCCAACCAAACCCTTGCAGTGAACTGCGTTTACCGAGTAATAATTCATACTCTTTACGTTGATCAATGATCTCTTTTGCCTAAAAATTTGACTTTGCAAACTTCTGAAAAGAACCGGTTGGAAAATAAAAGAACTTCTTATAAAGAACTTCTTAAAAGACCCTATAAATGCTTTGATACTTACGTATAGTATGTAAGATTCGTGACCAGCACAAGAAAATGCGTAGGTGGCAGTAGGACCCTGTGTAAGTCATGTAAACAGCATAAAAGTATTAACAAAATGTTCTTTCAAAGTACACCTGCATTTAATGATTGATTGTGACATTCAATTAAAGGCAAGGTAGTCGCAGAGTACATGAGAAAATGCAGGAGTACCCGAAAAAATAAAGGCAACCACATACACCATGGTCAACTTCTTTATCTAATGACGTTATTCCTCGTTCCTGGAAAAAGTATGGTTCAAATCGATTAGCAGAAAATTCTAGACTACCAAAAATACAATTCTTATCCTTCAGTTCAGATTGACTACATTTCTATGCACCCCATTGTAAGTAATTATGATGCAATCACACTCTTTGATTACGCAAATTTCATTTCCATTAATAACATAATTTTAAGGGGTACAAATATAATAGCATTTGGCATTTATTACGTGATGTTGTTTTTCATCCTTATGAAAATGAACGTAAATACAAATAAGTTACAACGCTTTGAAATTTTGCTTTTAAAATCGCCTTTTGTGTGGTTCATTAGACTTTGTATTGGCTCACTTGCATCAGGGATTTGGGATGATCTGTGTGAACGTTAAATTTTATAGTAAAGAAATACATCAAAAACGATCTGCAATATGTGCATTTATTTTTAAATATGAGGAATTACCTCAAAAGTATTCGAAACGCCGGTGTACGGTCTGATCTTGTTGCCTAAACCCGCAGAAACAACTTCGTTATGTCCAAATATTCTTACTCGGTATGTGCCAAGGAGTGAATTTTCAGGGTCATTGTCAGGAATTTTCCAATAAGCTTCTGAATGACGAAGTAAAGGGTTCCAATAGAATCTGAAAAAATTAGGTATGTAAAGTGGTTTTAGCATACTGATCTTCGTCTTCGTATTTGTGATTCATGTAGATTGATAACCCCGGACGAAATCTGTAATTGTCATTTACGTGGTATCCAAATCTGCATCGGTTCTCACAATCTCCCAAGTTTCACCATCCTCTTGTAGTTTTTCAATCACAAAGTAGCTTCCACCTCGAGTTGCAACGTTTCTTGGCCTAGCGCCGACGAAGCTAGCCTTCAGTTCCATTCCGTAGGTGGCCCACCTGGGAGGTTGCACGATTGGGGCACCGAATGGTCGAGAATACAAATTATTATCAGGTTTAGCAGCAGGGGCTGGTATTCTATTGATAAAATTTGGTGGGGTGGGGCCTGCAGGTATTTCCGTTTGCTCAACCAAAGCCTTTGCCATTTCCCCATAAAGTTTGACAAAAACGGGAAGGGTATTTGGACCGTAGATTGTTGCATCTCCTTCAAAAGATAATGCATTATATTCTTCAGGTGTGGCAACGTAACTTATGTAATTGTTTGCCAATCCTGCCAAAACCACGGTATGTTCGTGTTCATCTTCATCACCCGCCTCCAAGATAGCGTCCTGCACGGCCTTTCTCACCCTTCTTCCAGCCATTGTTGTAAAATCTCCTGGAAGAGCAACAATGTCAACATTTCCAATCTGCAAAATTTGGGTAGAAAATATGGAAGGAGCCCAGTCCCAAGGAGCGGTCAGTTCTCCTGTTGGAATTGCAACCATTTTGGGACTAGAAACAGTTGTAAAGAGTCAGTTACTTTAGCTAATGTACTGTTTCGGATCTGGGAATATACACGACTTACTATTGGCAATCCTTCAGTTCCTGACTTGTATTAAAAAGAGGATCATAAATAATCTCAAAACCAGGATTGGACCCAATAAAAGTGTATCCCAACGCAGCCTTGCAAAGATACTTAGGCTCGTCATTCACGGTCACCTAAAAGTCAAATCATAATTATCTTTGTTTAAAATGTTTTACATGATACAGCTAGCAAGGATTAAAAATTTCAAACAGCTCTTAGGTTTCCTCGTACATATGCATCCGTAGCTTTTACATACTGATGAATATATCGAATTGGTCCAGTTACAGGGGTTGAGGTTTTTGCAGTGTCTGTGAACAGTTCTTTTGCCTTTGTGAACTGATCCGTTGCTTTGGCTCGGGTCTCTGATATTCTTGTCCGAACATCTACATTGCCTTCAAGATGGTCAGCTGGCTTGACGTCTCCTTGATTACTGGATCCAAATCCGGAAATGAAGTTTTGTGCGTTCTCGTTTTCTTGCTTTATGTTAGTGTCAAAGAGCTGAGCTGCAACCCCACGATTATCGGAAGATACAAATGGATTATTGCGTGAGTTAAATGATATTGGAAGGACTGGCCACCAACTGAAGGCTCCAAGTGGATGTCCATCTTTGTTTTCCAGTTT
>JAQGAP010000753.1:0-27390 GCA_034697805.1 Orchesella bifasciata
TTTACCCAGCAACTTTCAGATTCTCCATGGCCAGATAATCGGTAGCTCCATCGACATGCGTAGCATAGCAAATTGGCCACGCACTAAAGAGTTCACTACTCGGCAATTCTTTTCCCTTCTGCGTTTCGACCAACACGGGAAATACTTGTTGGTAAATGATCGCCTCCTTCTTGAAGGCTTTCATTTCGTTGATCATCTCAATACGGAACACATTCCTCGGGATAGTTTTGAGCATCACATGCAAAGTCTCGGTTTCCCCACTCTTCTCATTCTGCAACTGGATCTCAAGCGCATACATAATAGACATGTAGTTATCTCCGATATTACTTCCAGCCTGAGCGTTAAATGAAACGAGTTTCATATCCGGTTTGTTGTATCCCTTGATAATCTCTTGGAGAACGTCTGCAGTCACAATATCCTCCATCTTTGGAGGCTCCTCTGGTGGCATTTCGGGAGCTGCCGCGGGTTCAGCAGCAGCACCAGTTTGAGCTCCATTTTGTGGAGTTTCTGGTTGATTTTTTTCCTCCGCACCCATTTTTATTTAATGCGATCAGCAGGTGAACAAAACTCAACCACGAAACAGGTAACTCGAGAAGACTCGCAAAAGGCAATGCTCAAAGCAGTTCCTTGTTGTCAGCGAAGTTGTGGAGAACGACTCACAGCGACTATTCCAGTTGTACTGAACGCTGTACAGGAATTCATCAAGTATTAAATCATCACGAGTTTGGAACTTTACTACTAGATAATACTCTGACTGCTGCGCGCATCTTCAGCAGGCCCATTCACACTTCATGATTCACAATACTTGATTTTATGATATGACATTGAGTTTTTAGAGTTGCGTCACTCTCCACTGCATTGTAATTAGAGGCTGTCTGTATTCTCTGCGTTTTTTTATCACCTTGTAAAATGCGTACTCATGCGATGGCAATATTGCAAAATATAGAATGACTTTGTATTTGTCTGCCCCACTGGCCAGATCCCTGTTTGTTCTACTCAGCGTAATGCTAACGTTACGTAAAAAAATCATATCCAGCCAAACTAATGGGTGTACACACTTGATTCCATTGCAATTTTGGATCCCGTACTGTACCATCAAGTGGTGGAACGAAGAGACTACTACTCAACACCAATTCATTTGAAGGTCCATCTAATTTGCATTTTTTGTCAGGAAGAGTATTATGAAGTGCACCATCGCTTTGTAGCAATGCACTGCTGATCATTTGTAAACCTTATCTACAGAAAAACTCATCACCGTCACCTATTGCTTAAAGCCACATAGTAACAACGCAAAGTCACAAATAAAAGCATCATCATCATTGAGAGAGCATACAGATTTAAATGGATTTTCCATTACAGCTAAAAGCATACAATGTAAGTGACAAGTCCAACTCAATTCCATTCTTTGGATAGTCAATGATGATGTTAAATGTTGACAAAAGAGTGGTCATCAAATGATGCAGATAGGTAGATCTTGGCAGGCATGGAACGGAATGGCCTTGTGTATGTTGCCGTTTCAGTTGTGGAACCGTGTGTCGTGAAACATTTTCCTTTTGTTATATCATCAGATTATGTGTATTTCTACATTCATATAAGTCTATGGGGCATTGAGCATATCACATACTAAGCTTGTCCTATGGTATTCGATTGAACACTTGTTGAGGCGAGTGCTACCGTCCAAGTAAGCTTTGCTTGTAGTGGATGTTGTGCATTGCATGCGAAGTCTGCATAAAAACAATGTGTAGCTAAGCCATAGGCCGCTTTCATTTGCCTGGTGCAGGCTATTTGACTCTACTTAGCTGCTTTGTGAATATAACATATATTATGTAAATGGTACTTGTTGAATACAATGAATTTATTTTCTTTTTTAAATATTCTAAAACCTGAAAAGTCTTTCATAACTAGAGAATGATAGCAGTTTAGAATAAAACTGACAAAGCTTTTTTACACTGATGTTTTATGCATCTGTACGAAGTTATTTAACTTCATTAGTTATAAGTCATGAACAATTATCTGTTACATAAATACATGCTGAATCGATTTAATAATGCAGAGGATTGTTCATTCAAATATTCATTTGGCTTTTAAAATCAGTATTGCGTAAAAATAAATCAACCTACCCTGAATGTTGTCAATTGTGTTTGTCACTATATCCCACTTCAAATTAGCCAAATGGAAGTGAATTATTGTGGTCGAGTAAACAACCCAACAAGTATGCTGAAGAATCCATGAAAAATCATAAACAAAGTAAACTAATCTCTACTTCGTGCTTAATTAGCTTTAGCTGAGCATCCAATAATTTTTATTGTTTTTCATCCCATAACATTTTCTCGAGCTACCTAAGCCTCTCATGTGGTTATATGTTTGCTGCTTCGAAAAATGTACATTACCGTACGTAAGTTGCTGCTTGTATGGCTTCATATTGCTTGCTTATTCATTTTTAAAAAGCAAGTGTACAGATCCTACCAAACTCAGAGAAAAAGGTTTATAACTTGTATAGCACACAATGACCCAAAGTTCATCTTTAACATAAATAAAGACAAAGTTCCAACGTCATCTCCCTCGATTATAGTATACGAGAAGGAAAACTGTCGATGTAACTTATATATAAGTTTTTAGCTAGCTCATTCACGTGTGGAATTGTTGTTGTTAATTCAAATCGAGAGAACGTGTAATGAGAGGATGACGTTTGACACCAAGAAAAACATATTTTTATTTTGTGTATTATGGACTATGAATGAGTGATGGATACTCTACACAATGCTATTTCCAATTGTCGCCTGTTGCTTCGTGTCGTTTGTTTATCTTGATGTTCTCTTCCACATTCTTTTCTTATCATTTACACATTTACTGACGGTGGCGTGATGTAGTGATCTGATCTTGACTAGCTACTGCTTACTTCTGAATATTTTATTAGCTCCTTCGACAAACATAAAAATTAAAATATGCAGAATCGCAGATGTATTGTAGTTGTTGTAATTGAGCTAAACGTCTTTAATCTTTAATAATTGTGGACTTTAACGCTAGAATGGAAGTATACTAGAATTTTATGCTCCAGTTCAACTCATGAGTCCAACATCTTTACTCCATCAAAATCAAGGACTGACCAGTATTTAGCATATATCTAAAAAGGCTTAAAGCATATCAATGTTAATTCCGTACGAAATACTAATGCTTATGAGCAGAAACGACATAGCTGAGTCCAGATTTTGTAAATTCTTGTCCAGAAAAAGTTGTGAAATTTGGAAAGCTGAAACGAAATGATGACAGCAATAAATAAAAAAGCTTATGATCTCTTTTACGTATACAGTGGCTGGCATTATTTGCATAATTTTCTTTTGAAAAATTGTGTTCTGTTATGCATGCATTTTGATTCCCCAACTGAAAAACATTCGTCACATTCAGATTAGAAGCGCCAGGTTACAAGTCAAAATTTATCCAACATAAAACTCCGTTGTTCCCTGTGACAGGCATGCATGGGCTCATGTCTTGCATGACAGCATTAAGCACTCTAGGGAAAATGACCATGTTATGCAAAGCAATATACTATGGAAAATGGAAAGATCTTCGACATGGAAATAAAATTTGTGTCAATATTTTCAAGGAAACTGGAGTGAAGGGATGCTTGGAACGTAAATTTGCGTTCCGAAAAATGCTCGTTAATACCGTTTACAATTAATATTAAAATAAGAGAATAGACTATGATTGGTAGTATGGATTACAAACATAAAAAAGTTGTCAATATGGCTAATATTACATGAACCATTCTAATTTCACTTCATTGATATATCATTGCATTATTAAAAGTATATTCAAAGTTCGAATCAAATACTAGTAAAAATGCGTTGATTGTAATGTGTTTTACTAGGAATTAAAGAGACAGGTAAATCGGAATTTAGTGAGTTAAGGTTTCTAAAGTACCTTTTGCCTAAAAATATTAGCATTCAGGCTATTTACAGAAAATGCATACACATTAGTATCTAATAATTTGCATATTCAATACACGAGTTCTGATCCTTCACATATCATCACAATACATCAGCATTTCATTTATACATACTACCAGTAAGAGCCATTCTTGTTTTACTAACATGATAAGATGAAAAATTCCCCTTTGAAAATATTGATAAACCTAGCTCTTGTATCGGGAAGCTATTCATGGTCAACCAAATCTGCTTTTCATTTAAATGAAGTTTTTCAGTGCTAAAACAGTTTTTGTTTTCCATTACCATCGCCGAACCAGCAAGGGCAGTTTGTAAAATGTGTACATTGAACTAACATCCACATATTGGTCATGATTAATTATTGTAGGCTTAGCGCATATTTAACTAGAAGGAATATTTACGTTTACTAAATTCAAAATATTGTAACAAGAACTTTATCAATTGTCCAAAAGATATTTTTAGGTGGACCATTTTATTCATATTAGTCAACCAAAGGTGATAATATACGCCCGTATCTATTAAGGGAATATTTTTATGCACAAGCTCGCGTCATTCAGTCAACCTAACCTTTTCTATCTTTGGAATTTTACTATTATCAAAACATTTCTACAATGACCGTCATTCCTTCATCATTTTCAGATTTTACGGTAAGATTTGCATAGCAAATGAGATGCTAAATATTTCCAAATTGTAATGGATTCTTGAAGATTTGCACTTTGAAGTTTGTATTGTTTGCCTTTGCATATACTCAAGATGAAGAATGTATATGTACATTTGTGTATGTATGCATCAAGAAGTTAGTTGTAAAAGATAATCTCGTGACTTTTTTCTGATATCAACCCCTGTGTCCACGATATCCATCCAACATAACCGATTGTATCACATCGCCCCTAACCTAAATTTGCAGTGGTTTTCACAGTTTAGAATTATTCAGTCTTGCATCCTTGCAAGCCTCACCTTGATATGAAACCACAGTTGCATAACATTAGATCAATAACAAGGAATTAACTCACCCCTTTTAGTTTACCCTGTTTCATGTTACATGAAATACACGAACCTTTAGGGATATTTGATTCGTAGATGACGATCAGTAGTCGCAGAAAGCAAAGTATGTCCACTCATATCATCCACGGTTTGCAGCAACAGCTCATGTAAGGTGGTGGGGGACATATTGTTTTCGTCACTTTTAATAGAGCAGCAAACCATTTAGCGTGATCTATTTTGTTCCCTAAACGTTTGCTAACCATTGCATATATCAAGATGTATTACATTACTCATATATCCTCATACTACTATCCACCTACCCATTATCCATCCCACACGACACTTGAGACGTATGTATTTGCTAACATTTTGTACGAATCCCATCCACCAAATATATTTTATACTCCGCCTATCCCCAATAACACAATATTGATGACCTAAACTGAATCCACGCTAAACATGAGTCTGTTTAAACGAGATGAGACTGAAACAAGAGCAGGGAAAGAAAGCATGTTGCATAGTCAATGCTTGGTGTAACGGAAGAATGAAACAGTCCCATGATCTTGGGCTCTACTTAATCACATGCTGAACAGGAGTTGTACGCATATTGTCTTCTGACTTTCCAGCTTTAGGAACTAGCCTGTCATGGCTTGGCAAGTCGCTACGCATTCATCCACTAAAGCAACGGTTTTCCACTTTGTCCTGTCCTGTCCTGCAGCCACCACCACCACCAACACCGGCTTCCTCATAGCTCTTATTTTCTGCTTCGCTGAGCAGAGTGCAACAACGTGCATTGGCATGCGGCTGAGGAGAAGGCATGGGTAAACAAAATCTACCTTTACCACCAGCAGTTTTGCTGGACTTGGACAATATTTCTTTCCGGTTTTATAACTGATACTTAAAACTTGAGTTCAAGGTGAAAGCAGTTTAGTGACTTACCTTCGTGAAGTGAGAGATGGACACAAAACGTGCGATTTTCTTATACTCACTTTCGTTCTTGGTGAAACTAGCTGGACTTGTTTATATCTATAGCCTTTCAATGACTTTATTCTTCCGAAAACGGAAACCTGGTTGTCTCCTGTTCATTCAAGGGAAAAGATCCTGAAACTAATACACCGGTTGTACGATGTCAACAGGAAGTCGAGACGAGAAAGATAAGGACAGTAACAAGAAGGCAAATGAAGGAACCAACCAACCCACTTCTTCCAAATCTCCATCATCATCAGCACGTCACCCAGACTCCAATTCATCTGCAGAGGTAACGTGTCCACTTTCATTTTGTACCTTTCACTTTTTCCCTCGTATCACCTTTTCTCCGAATTTTTTTTAGCTCACCTTGTTCAACAGCATAATGGTTACATATCAATGCATAAGTCGAAGCCTGGGCATGTCATTAATTTTGATGGAAATGCGAAACAGGACAAATCCATACTTGAGTATTGAATTACTCCAGAGGAAGCATATAATTAGGCTATCATATCAAATGGTTGCACTGCATTGGGACTAATCACAATGTTACACTTCCTTTCCTGAGTTTCCTGCTGATCATGAGGAAATGAGGATTAATATTATCCAATAGGTACATCTTGATTTTACATCATTTCACACTGATTATCAGCATGTCCATCCTATTATCATCTCTTCGCAACTCGCTCCTATTGTTACCATTTTCTCCATAAAAATGAGAGAACATTTTGGTTCAGTTAATTGTTTTCCCAAGTCCGTGAAAAGAGAGATGAGGGAGAGGATATGCAGGTATGTAATGTCTGTATTGAATTACTGAAGTGAATGCTTCTTGAGTTACTTGTGTGTGCCCATTTCGGTGGTATTACATATCATATCTACACCGTGATTACTTACATCGTAATGAAGATGGTAATGATAAGGCCGGCATGATAATAACAATGGAATATTAAGGGAAATGGAGTCGAGCGTTTGGTATGTATGTAAATCTGAGCCTGATTGTGAAACAGGACTCTTCCCTCTCATCTCTTCTCAGCAGTCAGTCACAGTTGTGCTTAATTAAGTAACAATATCGCGTCATAGTTTTGCACTCCACGAGAAAAAGAGAGACTATCCATCTACCAAAAAGCGAGGCTGAAGAATATAAGTTGGAAGCTTATATATGGAAGCTATTATAGCTTCCATACATTTCTCAGGCCTCTCCGGCTATGCTTCGTCTCTATTCCCAAGCGTAGCATCTCGGTTCGGCAAAGGAGACTTTTCCTGATTTGGCAAATTTTCCATCTTCAGACAAGAACCAAATGTTGGAAATTTGCAAACCTTAAAGATCTTGTTGAATGTTGGCAAACAACTGTCTGAATCAGGATTTTGAGGTATATAGTTAGCATAAATGTATTATTACTGGCTTACGGAATGTGATGAACCAGATAGGGAACTAGATGTGGGTTTTATTGTAGACGTAGTAGTGTGACTGCATATTATAAACTGTTAATGAGAAGCAAAATGTACTTTCATCCTATATACTCTACTTGGATGTATTTTAAAGTAATCTTGTTGATTTGAGGTTCATACTCCATGTGTTATCATTCAGAAAATAGAAAAACTACCTTTTGCTGACAGACTTTTATGTCAATTTAATGTTGGCAAAACATTTAACTGAATTTTTTCCATTCGCCATATTCAAAACGTAGTCGTTTTTAGCAATTGTTGGAGCCTCCCAAGGTTAAAAAAATGAGCCAACTTTGGGTACAATTATTTCCTACACTATTCAGCATTTTTTCACTTCATCATCTACCGTATCGTCTACTATTACATAATGGAATGATCTCGATTACCTGTTTGTTCCATAAGTATCATATGCAGTAAGTACATGAGACACGACGGTGCTACAAGCCATAAGCATCCACAGTATTTTTTTACACGGGTCTGTAATTGGTAAATTAAAGGGAATAAACCTTCGCTTTCATTTCGTCGTGAGACGATGATTAAGATGAACATGTCATTTTTCACTCAATTCATTTGAGCAAACGACCAAAAGATAGTAAAGAAATCCGAGAAACAGGCGTGGGCATAAAGAAAGAAGAAAGCAAGAAAAACAAATATGAGCGGAATGATGTGATTTTTCTTTATCATTTCATAATAAATTAAAGAACGCATATTATCATTTCATTGGAATCTGAAACGAAAAATCATACTTGTCTGGTCTCAAGCAAAGAGAAAGAAAATGGATGAAAGAAAAAGGGAAAGGAAGCCTATGTATCTTAGATACGAACCTTCTCATAAAGGATTGATTCTTGTGTCAGGTATTATGAGTAAGTAAGTAGTATTTACTGGGGGAAAGCACAAGTAGGATATAGTATAATGAGGCATTTTACGTATTAGTTATTTGGGTTGAAAGGCATGGAGATACTCATATAAAAGAGAATTTTTCAAACAAGACGGACAAAAGAACACTTCTATATTCCAAAAAAAATGTGAACAAGAAGAGCAGGTAGCTTGTGTACTCAAGAAAGAAGATTTGATTTTCACCTTCCGCTTTCATTTTCTTCGTAATTCCCTCTGTTGCTCATTTTCCTTAAACAGGAAATGGAAGCGACGGGTGCTGATTTCAGGGAAAAGTATTTATAAAGCCTTGTTGACAATTGGTTGAGTACCAAAGCCCAAGGCATTACAATCGTAAGTAAATTGCGTATGGCATGTTATTGTATTAAAGAAAGATGAATAGTTGGAATCGTGAATCCCCCAAATCTCATCATTTCCTCTTAATATTTTGATGGGATGTCCAAAGGATTATATTTTTCTTATATGAGCATGATTTCTGCTCTAGTATTCTCGTGGTTCCATCCACAATAATGATGTATGCAACGTGTTAATGATTGTAGCATTCAGGGCGGTCCAAGTTTTATGCAAACGTTCTAATGTGCCTAACCAAAGTTTGTACATGGCTTGAAAGTGTTTGCCGAGATACTTGTTCCCGTGATTTAAACCATTATTTTGCATTTCTTGGCCTTTGACTTTTTCTCATTGGAGTTTAAATTCATTTTTATGCTCCAGGTTCTTTAAAAAAATATAATACCTTTAAATGATCACAATTTTTACCGTAAAAATATTTTACCGCTGTTCAACATACTCTGAGTTCTGACTATAAAAGTAAAATGCATACATAGCTTCAGACTGACTCACCAAACACATTTGTTTATCGAATACCTTTTAAAAATGTCAGTGCTAACAACAATCAAGAAAATTTGCACTATTTAGTTCCTTGTAAGTGTTTGTTTAATTCAAGTTTGGCATTTCAAGCCATTAAGCAGTCGCCAGAGATGCAGTAATTTATATAATATGATCTCCATGTTTATAAAAAGGATTTTATGAGCTGACATAACGTACCATTGCATCCAGTACGCCACAGTCTGTATACGTAGAAATGATAAGAAAAAATCTGGAAGCAAAGCTCAAAATACAGAAGTGAAATGGGGGGACAGGCGACAATAAAAAATAACATTGTTTAGATTATTCGTCACTCATTCCAAGTTCGCAGTACATATAATAAAATTGTATTTCTTGGTGTCAAATGTCGTCATCCATTTCACGTTCTCTGTTTCGTTTTCCTAACTCGAATCAACGACAGCCATTCAATTAGTGAAGGAGCTCGCTGAAAACTTAATAATCTTTAGTATGAAATAATTATTACAGTTTTTCTTCCATACACTTTGACTGGAGATGACATGCATGACGTTAGCTGAAGTTGGAACTTTGTACTATTTTCCATGATGAAAGATGAACGATGGCCATTATGTGTGCTGCAAGCTGTAAACAATTTTCTTTTATCGTGAGTTAGGATAAGTACACTTGGTTTTTTAGAAGCGATATACTCACAATGATCATGTAATAGGCAAATGCGCATACTACGAATAATTATTGTAAATTTCAAATCTGAGGCTCAGCATTGAAAAGAACCACATGAACGATATAGGTGGCTCAAGAAAATGTTGGTTGAAATGGCTACCAAGGTTAATTAGGCACAGAGTGCAAGTTGAGGATTATTTTAAATTTTCTACGATTTACATTACGTTTGTTTTGTAACTGGATTCAAACATTTTTATAACCAAAAGTCATTAAGCCAGCTGCACTCGTGTCTCGAGTGTTATATATATATTACATTTTATAGCGAAATTCATGACTTTTTCAAACTCATTCCTTCCTCCATGAGTCGACTATTGACAAGAGTAATTCAAGAAGTAACTATTAAAATATATGTGATCCTAATTCCTATTTATTACTTGTTATATCATAAGCCCAACAAGTCGTGTGAACGTTGCAGATCCCACGTTCCCGTCTTTACGTGCTGGAGTTAGACCAGCCTTGTGAAACGTAGTCAATATGAGCATATTATCTTTACTTTGCAAATCCAACTCTATTTGAAAGATAATGATAATGACAAGGAGGGAATTGATTATTTCCGATTGTTTGGTAGCATGATGGGATCGTAAAATTCTAGTCTTTAATCATTTTATTGCGAAAAAAACCAGACAGTCTACCATTACTTCAATTTTTGATACAAAATGCAGACATGATTTCCGAATGCCTTTGGTTCACTTGTCCTTCTCCAGCAATTTGTTTTTCTTCCATTTGAGATCATTACAAGATGATGCCTAATGTCATGTCAACCCTATTTCATCATGATCATCAGCTTACTAGAAGCGTGGAGTGGGTATAAAGGTTTCGCCTTCCCCAAATTGCAGAAAGCAGAACAGTTGTCGAGTAAACGAAGACATGTAGTGTTTAGTATAGAGGATATCTCTCCATCTCTTTTTTTTGTGTAATCGGACCTAAAAATGGGAAAGGAGAGAAGAAAGGAGTATCATGTTGCTGACGAGATGAGAGAGAGAGCGTATAACATTTCACTTGGAACAAGACCGTGCATACTGCATGCCGTACCTTACCGTAAACACATATATACCTACTACTACTACCTACCCTACTTATTCGAATGTGGATAGAAAACAATGTAGTGCTGCACTTTTGGATTTCATATAAGATGAGATGATGAGAGTAAGAGAAATTGTAGACAGGGAGAAGAAGCACGCGGTAGAGAAACGGAGAATGCTGTGTAGTGTATTAAATGTTAAGTTTATTCGGGTATATTACACGCCTGCCTGCCTACCTTACCTATACGCAGGTTGTGTGTATTTACCTCCGCATTTTTTTTTGTTCTGGAAACGTAAAACCCGGGTTAGGAAAAATGATCTTTGGAACCGAAATAATAAACCAGTGTAACCAAATCTTCCACTTGGACTTGGTTATCTCATCGCATTCCATCTTTTTGTTTCACTTGCTTCACACATTCCCATCATATGCATTTGTAACGCATGTATTCGTAAACATTATGTGGGTACACTATTAGTTGTACTCAGTTCCATGTGAATGGCTCACAACAAATCATTATGATTTGTGTGATATGATACATTTCGGTTTTGACGGAACTATCAATTGCTGATTTGGCGGAATCAGAAATATAAAATATCATACCCCATTAAGGAGGATCATTAGTAATTTATAAGACGTGCTGAATGTATACTGGTGGAAGCTCCGTCAAGACACACATATGAGCTCATCACCAAAAGTAGCACTTGAATTCCATGCATACGTTCACAATTTAACTGGCTGTACATAGAATTTAAATGGAAAATTTTAAAGCAATGAGTCGCATGCACGTGTGCTGCAACTGCCACCCATAAAATTTGTTTTCTTACCGTTTCCAAGAAGCGGAAATATGAGCCGAGGAGGGTGCACTTTTCATTCATAATGAAGCCAACAGAGGTATACGTGATGCTCATTGTCTTTGTTGGTTTGACTTTTATGTTATGACACCGATCCAAACAAAAATAGTGATTGGAAAAGGTGCACTGAAATGCCATTTTTATGGTATACATTCAAAACATTGGGTGGACAGTATCCGAGTCGGTGTTTACTATAATTTTATGAAAGAAAGGAAATAATAGAAGCTTGTAAACTCTTACAATTGTGCTTTAACATTATTATATTTGTACAGTATATACATATACTGTACATTTATGCAAGTTGAGTTTGAGTTTTGAATTACTTAACTGGTTAAAAACTGTCGTTCGTCTCAATTTAATACTGTTTCCTGGTTTTCTTTACACTCGCGTAACCTGAGCTGTTGATGTGGATATGCATAACATGGAACAGCAAAAGCAAAGCCAAAGAGAGAGAGAGAGTTGTTCGCATAAACAAGCAGGAACAGTACGCACTTGCATATTATAAGGTATGTACCAGTAGGGGCATTATGAGAAGTACATTTAAAACATCGTTATATGACAATATATGCGCAAATGTAAAAAAACATTCTGACAAAGTCGAACGAGCAAACCAATGACGAATGAGACTGATGTGATTTTTAAAAAAATTAATGGAATCATGTAAATAAAGTTGGCTACATGATCGACTCCATTTTGTTATTATGATGAATGGGGCGAAGTGATCTGCGCTGATGGTATAAAGTCTCTTCTTCCATGAGAGTTTACGAAAAGAAAGTTATTATGGAAAGAGAAGGTATATAAATGAGGTTTGCATTGCATACACGTAGAATATACTATACTTACCTTTGCATTATTACTAAAGTCGCTAAATTCTAGTCACTTCTCAGTCCATGAACAATTTGATACGAGAACAACAATGATTGAGTGAAATTGAACGCTGCTGCTAGAAACGGGGTATAATGTCTGCTCCATGATGATACGATGATAACATGAAGCCAAACAAGGCCAGGCTTTATATGAAATCTGAGTGAAAAATAGAAATTGGAGACGAGACCAAATGAAAGAGAAATTGAGAAGTAGAGCTTTTCTCCTGTGCCATGATGATGTTGATGATGATTGTCATCATGGTGATGTTTCACATTCAAATATATATACATTTATATGTACATGTATTAGTAAATAAGATCCCATAGTTTTATGCACTTTCTCCGGTTTGATTCCCTGCACTTTTTTCCCCGGATTGAACTCATTATATGACAGCTGTAAAATACAAGCTTTTTTTCCTTCAACGCATTACACATTTAGTTTGCGGATCAAGTGAGGGAACTCAACAAGTGCCCATCCATTGTATTTAGTCTCCATTAGTTTTTTTCCCAGGCTGACACACTCCTTTCGACAATACATTTCCTCCTCTTCAGACCTAAAAATAATAGAGGAAAAAAAGAGGGAAAAAAGTATCGTAACTTGTAGCTCAGAAAGCCATATTATGTGTGTATTGTTTGACAATAGTTTTAGCTGCCTTTCTACTTCTTCCTTTTTATTACTGAATGGGTTCATGTGTGCGTCATTCCCAATACTTATAATCAGACTAGACTACCAAAGTTCTGAGCCTTTCAGATTCTGAGAACATTATGAATGAAACGAATGTTTGACATTAAGTAAGCACCAAAGAGGTTTTATTTGGAAGTTTTTGGTTAACTACAAAATGCTTGGGTACGCAGCAAATAATGTGCAAAAGAATTACACCTAATGACACCAACAATGGCTATAAGTAAAAAGTGGAACACCTTCTGATTTCTATAGTGGAGAAAGGTTTCGATTTTATCATAACATATATGAAAGTAGACACTACAATATTTCAAAGAACTTATATATATACTTGCCACGAGCTACTTCTAACATCAGTATTACAAATACATAATCATTGCTAAACTACAAAATTATTTAGAGGTCCCTAAATCATGTGGGTTATAAAATTACAATTAACTATTCAGACAGGAAATTCGTATCACGCACCAATCCAAACTATAATAATCAAATGCTGAAGTAAAGAAAAATTATGCAGTTTATCTATCAATTTACAGTTGACGTTGACCTTCAAATAAATAACAAGACTCTGCTTTGTAAAAATACAGGTTGCTTACGATTAGCATTGGATATAATTAGACCACATATAAATAATATGTGATAAACTTAAATGCTACTCGAGTTGATGGTACATACATGCCCCATTGAGTTTACTTAGCTGTTGTAATGCAGTGCAATGTAATGCATAAAATATCTGTTTTGCCTAGAGAGATTTGGAGTACAAAAAGTACATTGCAAGTTAATACACGAAATAATCCGTTGAACTGCTATGTATAGTTTGGGGTGATGTGAGATCTGTACATTCTAATTTCACTCAAAATCAATCAATCAAAGTCAAGTTTGAGTCAATCAAAATCTTTTCTATTGACTGTACCACATTTTGAAGGTCATATTTTAAAACTGTCCCGATTTTGTCATTTTAAACAGCCTTTTCTCATTCTTGCAAACTCCATTTTAAGCAGTGCCATTTATTGACTTTTTTCTATTATCCCTCAATCCATTTCATCTAGAAAGCATTTGAGATTGGAAAAAAGTCATGGACATGCTTAAATCATGAAATAAAGTTGACGGTATTGAAAAACACACATTCAATGGTTTTCATTGGCATTGACAAAGTGTCCACATGATGAGGCTGGTTTTATTTCAGATGTATTCATTTTAAAATTACATTTACGGAAAATCTTGAACGTGAGTCAATGGTTATAATGTCTTCATCTTTGAAGCCTTCAAAAGCTCTTAATTAAGTTAGAGCAAGGCGTTGGTTTTTGAGTTGATGAGAATGAAATAAGCATGATGAGATCATTAGTTATCCACGAATAAACCCAAGTCTAACGTTGCCCCAGTTGGAAAACTTCTGATGACGAAAGAAAACAACAGAAAGTGACACGGCATGTCTTGTAATTGTATTTTCTTGTATTAAATATAAATTTTAGTTAACTCATGCGGCAGCGAGTTAGATGGAGAGAGTGAAGGTAGATTGTGGAAACGATAGACATAACAAGAAGTATGATGGGACGCGAGGAGTGTTCTTTCTGCTCTAATTCCACTCAAATATTACCCACTACATAAAGCCGATCTGACATGCTCATTTTTTGAGTTTTTTCCAAGTAAAAGCTCAACTTATTTGTGCGCATTTATAAATTATCATCACATCATAAACCCGAGAAAGCAGCACAATAAAAATCGTTGTGAATACACTATATTATTAGACAAATTTTCCAAATTATGCAAAATCGGAAGTCATTTTATGTTTTGTAAGAAGATTATAGGTAACCAATTTTTATTCAAATAAATCCACATAGAAATGAATACTTTAGCATGCATGTATCTGCAGTTGATCGTTGAAGCAGTCTGTATTTATCGTTAGTCAATGGAGCATAAAACCCTTTGGTGAATCTCGCCGCAGTGTTTTCATCAAAAGAAATCTAAAACCCAAATATAGCAACTGATGGGAACGAGTGTCTGGAAATGGATGATTATGGCGATACATGCATACATTTTTCCAATGAAATAATTTCTTCCGTCTCGACTCTTGCATGGATAACTTGACACCGTCTATTATCTTATCAGTTATGTTATTCACCATCCAGAAGAGATGGGGTAATGATAGTGTTTTTTCAGACGAAGCTTCATTAACCGAAGTAATATGAGCTGAACGTCGTAACATCGATACGAGACACTACGCAACATCTAGCAACCAATATGTTGGCAATTATTAAGGAGGTTTTTGGAAATCGACGTCACAACATTGTCTCATTTTCAAACTTTGCATTGAAACCAGAAAAATAAAGCTTATCCGTTCACTTAACAAAATACATGTATGTATGTTCCTATAATATTGCTCTACAGATTTGACTGAAGATTGTTACTTAATATATGCATTTTGTTTGGGAAGTACGCTATGAAGTAGAAAAATATGAAACGTACTTCGGCAAAGCTTTGACTTAAGGACTATGAATATTGAACTCTGAATGAGTTTCAACTCGCCAGTTTAGGAAACCTCTCCAGCTGTCTAATAACGTTTAAATTTTAATATCATGCTCTTGATAACATTTCCACAGGAATCGAGAAGCGAGCAGACCCAAGCGCTTGATTTGCGGAAGAAGAATAACAGTAGCGTGACGCCATCGGCATCAACAGGCTTACTTTTAATCTTACCTTCAAACCCTATTTCTCCTGTTTCAGCGCACCCAAACGCTGCTGCTCCAGGTATGTATATATGAATGGTTTTAAAAAACAAAATTTTTGATTCAGAAAAGCTTGTTTCGTGGTTGGCTTTTATAGGAAAACATTCATTGCCAAAGACCTCAACGAAATTATTTACAGTTGATATAATAACCGCTCAGTTTGGTTCGCAGTTCATAAACTTACCGCATTTCTATCATCTAATGTCCATATGCATTAGCAGATTATTACATGCACGTTGAGAATAATCGGGTTGCAGAAATGCAAACATAAATCCTTAATGGTGATGTAATTCGCCTTTCTCGCGAGTCACGCTGTACGATGTTTCGGCGGCACAATAGCGACGCTGTCTTCAGCACCTGGAGCTTTGTTAACAACGTTAAGCCCATATATGATGCGTTTTTTAGCGGCGAGATTCTACAGCGCTTGTTAAAAGCGAAAACAATCACCATCACCAACCTCTTCCCTAATGAAGAAATGCATAATGCAATCATACACAGTTTCGATATTAAGAACAAGAGCTGGGGTAAGGTTACTTTTTACGAAGCGTCTTTTTCTCCATTGTCTCGGCTCCTTCGGCATGTTTCGGTTTTGTGTGACAAACTAATTACATTACTCATTTGCTCCATGCATGGATATTTTATTATACATTTAATGTCTCCAAATGATTTGGTTCTGCTAATTCATCCTTTAACTTGACAATACACTGACATATACCATCCGGACTCAGTTTCTGCACGGCCTACCTTATAATGGTATAAAGCTTCCTTTCCAATTACTTTGCCCGGCCCCTTTCTCACCCACAGTTTCTTTTAAAACCACTGCCTGTCCTCATGACCTGCTACTACACTGCCTGCTTTTCTAGATCTGTCATACAGCATAAATTGTCTGGTGGTGCTACCATGTTTCACAAACTCAACAAGAAAAAATGGAGGCACTGGAGAAGAAGCTAACTACCAGAATAATATGTTCTACGAATGTACAGTTTCATCCAACATCCAATGTATTTCGCAATACCAGTTAGTTCCCCATTAAAGCTGATGCTAATAGGGGGTTCGGTTGAAGTTTCGCTTCTTCATTTTAGCAACCAGGCTTGTCTCCTGCCTATTTTCCATCCTACTTGTTGCTACACACCACTCTAATCTTCTTCCTCTTTCTGACTTACACAATCAGTGGCTGTGCGACACAGGCCCATAATCAGATCACAATCGAGCGTATTCCTAATATCATTACATTACAAGCATCCGTTTTTATATGCGTAAGTAACGGAATTATGGAACATTTTCCCTTTCCTTTTCTTACCATTCCCTTACTCGCTGCTTGCAAGACATGCATGTAGTCACTTGCTACCTTCCAAATAGCGAATCCTCTCCTCCTAACCCAAGCTTCGGATCTGACTGAGGTCACTGCCAGCATCTCAGACAGTCGACCACGGCCAAGCTAGTCTCTTTTTTTGCTCCAGTCATAAGACATAGGTAGACAGAACTTTTTCAGTAGTCTTCGTTCAACCTTGCTGTTGTTTGGTAGAAGAAAGCTTCTGCTCCCTCTTCTACCGTTGTTGATTAATGTGATTGATTGATAACTTATGAGAAGTTGTTGCATACACTCGGTCTGAGGTTGGTTCAGTTTAGTTAATAAGATTTTGAGTTGAAGAGTGAGGTGGCGTTTTATATTGTTTTCGTACAAAGTCCATATAATTTGGTTTCATTTCCCGTAGATTTGAAATATTGTGAGTGGTGTAAAAAGCCCGTCCGACCTGGGTTGTGTGGGAATAACAACTTCTGCAAAGACACTTGCTTCGAGTCATACAGGCGGTGTCACTACAAGAGGCGCGCTTGCTGCGCCATTTGCGGCCAGAGAGGAGATTGGGACGCTGGAGATTCGGGATTGATCAACGGAAGTCTAGAGGATTTGCCAGAACGAGTTTGCAGGGTTTGCGTAAGTATTTAAGAATTCTTTCAATTGCCGTGTCACAAGTTAGCTTTTAGAACAGAAAAGTTTGTTCCAATTGAGCCAGAATGGTACTAGCAGTGTGATCGTTTTACTGATCATATTTTCAACAGCATTTTCAAAAGTCAAAGGTAGTGATGGATCATGGACAAGGCGAATCACCATTCTCTGTTGGGAGTCCTGTTCCCTCAACATCAGGGATGTCTGGTAGAGCTGGGGATAGAAGCACCACCTCAGCATCAGTACCACCACTTTCTATTACTTCAGGCTCCTCTGGACTTCAGCGTAGTCGAAGTATAATTCATTTGGCATCAGCTCCAACTCCTGCTATAAGTTTAGAGCACCTTGCACAAATCCAACACATTCAAAACCTTCCTTATGAGTTCCGACCGGGTTCACGAAGCATTCAGAATTCCCATCATACCCCAACAATGCAGAGTATTTCCAATGCTAATAACATGTCACCATCATCAAGCAGCCCTAGTGTCGCAGCCACTCAGCATGCCGCTAGAACACATGCTGCTAATGGTTTAGTGAGAATACAGCACGCAAGCTTGCACAGTGTTGCAGCATCTCATGCTGTCTCTGCAAGAATTCAACCGACTGTAGGAAGGCCAAGTCGGTTGCCACCACCAGCGTACCACAGGTCTTATCAGCCCACAACTTCTCAATCAGGTACTTCTCAAAATCACGAATGGTATTTGGGCAGAAGCTCATGCCCATTGGACCCAATTCCGAATCTTTTATCTCCCATACATTCCCCAAGACAGAAGGGTACCTCATTTTGTGCTGGTTCTCCGCCAGATATACTTTACCGTCCGGCAGCCCCTTCACCACCTGAGAGTCGTTACCGCCCGACAACCCCATCACCCGATACTCGTTACCGCCCGGCAGCACTTTCACCAGACGTTGTTCGTTACCGCCCGGCAGCCCTTTCCCCAGACAGTCGTTACCGCCCAGCTGCCTCATCACCAGAAAATCGTTACCGCTCTGCAACCCCGTCACCAGATAACCGTTATTGCCTGGGAACCCCTCCATCAGAGGTGCACTACCACCCAAAAACACCGGAGTCTCCCTGTTATATGGTGACACCATGTCGTAAGTCCAGCCCTTACAGTGCCACTAGCAACATTGTTTCTTCAAGCACATCCCAAGGGCATCCAGGCTTATCTCCAACGCCGTCAGGATTGCAGCCCCGCATGCCTCCACCAACTGGTGACGAAAGGAATATTGTGGTAATTCAGAATCCGTTTACTTTATCACAGCATGAAAATATTGTATGTCCATTAAAACCGCAAGTTTTCCACGCGTATAATACACAGTCCCAGGGACCACCACCACCACCATCAACCCCGAACTACAGCCACCCGCTCTCGGTTCAGATTCCACAGAGCAGTGGCGGACTTCGTCCTATGGCATCTCCTGAACGACACTGCGCCAAGAGACCACGGATGGATGGAGGGATTGGAAGCCGACCAAACACGGCAATGCATCCAACAACGCCTCATCATATTTCAGGTAGAGATTTTGCACCCAATTCCTTCTACACTCAGGGAATGTCAGGACCGTGGCACCACCCTGGTTTAAGCTCCAACAACCCGTTCTCACCAAAGCTGAGCTACAACGGGACCAACTCAAGCGGAAGCAGTTCAGTGGGGAGCAATGAAATTCTACCCAGCCCTCCAAACTCCCGCTTAGTAGCCATCGCTCGTCATCCCAATGTGGAGCATCTGACTCAAGAAAGTATCCCTAGACAGTCACCACTGCCAATGGCACCACCCGTGTCTGTTGCTAATTATAATAACTTTGCCGGGATCTTCAACCAACGAGCCGAGGCATCCACCAAGCAAGAATATATGCCCATTGAGGGGATGGGAAGTGTCACCAGGGGAGGCAGGGGCAGAGGTAAGGGTGTCACTAAGGGTCGTGGGCGCGGTCGTGGAGCAGCCAATGGATATTATGGCAAGCCAGTTGTAGCGACTAGTGAAATGGGTACGAGTGTGACGGAAGATTTGGGGGTTCAGGAGCCACTCACAACCCGCTCAGTTGGTACTAGTACGCATGCCGATGCCTCCACCAACACTTCACTATTGCCTCCCATTTCTTCTCCTCAGGATGCATCCGTTGATACAGTTGGGGGTAAGTGTTCGACTGCTAAACCTAAATTACTAGATTAAGACTTTGTTCACTCGTCCTTCCTGTACCCGTCCCTATCTCTGTTCATAATGCTTTTTTCTCTCTTGCAGTAAACCCCGGGACCGGGAAGAATAGCGTTGACAATCTTTTATCAGCCACAGGCTCTTTAGCTGCAGGATCTTCCGCAGCCATTGCTCACGCATCGGCTTCAGTTTCCGTGATTGGAGCAGCAGCTCCAGAGCAATCCTCTCCAACAGGGAACAACATTATCAATGGGGATCTTGCCAAGAAGAAACAGAAACATACTCATAAAAAGAAAGTAAGTAATGTCCTCTACATTCGTTTTACTCATGCTTCAAGTTTTCATATCCATTCAAGAGCAAAGTTTTTACTAATAAGTACATCCTTTATGGTTTCCTTTGTCCACTTTGTAGAATGGAGAAAATGGTAACGACGAAAAGAAGAGCAAGTCAAAGAAAGATTCCAAAATTAAGGTATGAGCAGACATTAAAATTTACAAAACACTCAATATAATCGTATAGTTGAATCCTGTTGCTCAGTTTTGACTAAAATTCTCAATTTCCGATTTTACTTACAGAATGGTAAAAAATTGAACAAGGACAAGAAGAAGGAAAAGCAAAAATCTGACCAGGAAAAGTGTTCCCAGGAAAATGCGACTGGGGAACAAAGCTCCAATGTGGCGAACTGCCAGTCTACAAATGGAGTTGATGTCTATATGTTTACTGACGAAAGTGCCGATCTTGGAGCACAAGTCGAGATAAGTACTGCTGACGATGCTCCGCTCTCAAATGAAGACGGGATGGCAAATGGTAACCATCAAAATGGGGAGATTACGACTTTTGTCAACGCCAATGAAGATACTGTGGAGCTTAACGAACGCGCTCCAGAGCAATTCGACGACTAGGTGGACGCTCATTGTCAGTTAAAGCGCTCACTCACGTATGTACATATTTGTATTCTCAATTTATATTGGTTACTTACAGCAATTAAATATTTCTACTATTTTGTAATATAAATATTTACTACATAAATATCTCCAAGCTATCATCCATCAATTTATTTTTATGAATCGTCAATCCAAATCTAGTTACGAATAGAAAGACAATATTATTAACTTAGGTCGTAGTCGTAGTTGGTAGGGAATTTCTAAATTTAGTTAACTTAATAAATATAACGATTATCAATCTATTCCAATATTTTGAGCAGATTTTGCAGCCATTTAAAACTTGTGTATAAAATGAATGATTAGTGATTAGTTAGTTTAGGCAGTTTGGCTGAAATGCGAGAGGAAACATTTTTGGTATTCCATAATTTTTAAGTACATGTACATACTTTTATCTTCTGAATAGTATAGCCAACATCATTATTTTAATATACAATATTGTGGAGCTTTGTAATTAAAATGATGGTAGCTATATCTGCTCAAGATCAGCGAACAGAGCTTTGTCACAAGGTTTCCATACAGTTTATATGTAGCCAAAGAAGAGTAAAAATACAAGATGTATTGCACAAGTAAATGTGCATAATTTTGATTTATATGGCTCATTATACATAATGAAGCAATATATACATAGAAAAATAGATGATATATCATAAGTTATATGTAATGTATAGCAAGTAAGAAATAACCTTGATTTTATAAAATCAGAAGAGATGAACGAGGATCAAAACTGTATATAGTAGAGGATAATTGTACAGTTGTAGTTGTAGGCAAATCGATAAAAACATTTTATTTTATTTTAAAGACAGTTTGATACATTTTTGTGCATATGTCAACATAATTTAGTCAGTTTTAGAGTCATAGTCAACATAAGGAAACAATTTTATTGGATTATATGATAAAGAAAGCTGTATGTGATGATGATACTTAATTAATTTAGTGATAAATGAATCAATACATACGTGCTTTCACCCCTGCTTGATGGGAGGTAAAACAATGTAAACTGAAACGTTCTAATTGATGAACTATAAGATTATGATGAGTTTGAATAGGATAGAAGAAATATATATATATATATAAGATAACAAGTAAGAAATTGCTATTTAAGGTTTAATTTTTTGATGCACATGTACTGGAATGTAAATGAAAGTGTGCATACTTATTATTATTTGCGCTATACAAATCCAATAATTATTTTAGCTGTTTGAATCCAATATTGATTTGTTATTGTGATTTGTGATGTTGAAAATGTCATCATCGTACTTGTCCTTGTCATTGTGATGAGTGATAGAAGTAGCAGTTAATGTTATAGACAATCTTGATTTTTGATAGACATTGTATTCAATAAGATGATAGTTTTGTGTGAGAAGGATACTATACGTACTTATTACTTATAATTGTTTTTAATATGATGGATTTTAACCGTGGAGGAGTTTAATATACCATGATAGCTTTAGATAATTTTGAAGGGCTAATGATGAAAATAATAATGCTTAGAATC
Organism: Orchesella bifasciata; assembly: GCA_034697805.1. Lineage (NCBI taxonomy): Eukaryota > Metazoa > Arthropoda > Collembola > Entomobryomorpha > Orchesellidae > Orchesella > Orchesella bifasciata. The sequence goes on from JAQGAP010000753.1 coordinate 22,492, forward strand.
ATAATTTACATAGTTGATAGTTAATTTCATGAAAACTTTTGTTTCGTCCCGGTTAAGGGAGTTTTAATATTCGGTTATATTTTCCACAAATTTTTATTGTAATTTGTCCAAACGCACTGATTCACATTTGCTCGCATGATGTGTGTTATGCTACGGACATGTTACCTGGGAGATTACAAGATTGACGGTTGTACATATTTCTAATGTAAATACTTTAGTGGAAAATTATTATATATAACTGGGTTGTTTTTGTAATAAAATTTATAAAAAACCATTTGACGCAGCATGCTTTTTCCAGCTTCATTTCACATTGGTTGGGACATCAACTTTCGATACAAATACTGCAATTAAGTTATCAAAATCAAGACATTATACAACATATCTGTCAGAATATCACTTGCGGAAAGCATCAGTTAGTGAATGAGGGCAATGCTAATGCTAACCACAGATCACTGATACATTGTCTACAATCAGTGGGCTTGAGTATTGAAACATGACCTCAGGCTAGGCTACATCATAATTTTGCTATCAAATCCAAAACAGCTGAGGATTGCATTCTGCTGCATAACCCAAGATATCATCCATAGGTTATCGCAAGTTCACTGCATCATTCATTTAGTACAGGAATTAAAACATGTGGTATCAACCAAGTCGTATAGAAAGCCTTGTTTTTGCATAAGATTTTAAACGTTTTCTTTATAGATTTTGCTGCTAATATGTTTTTAGGAAAGCAACCTTTGGTGAAGCTACGGGCGTTAGATGCTGTCATATTTTACGAAAAATCCATCCGTATTTCATTTCCATCATTACATTTTGTAGATAATTTTACTTAACCCTAGCTAAGGAAGTTACATCAAAGCGGATTACCTAAAATGGGCATCTTGTAGCTTACACATAATATCCTTAGGTGCATGATTTATGAAACTCTCGTATACTATGTTATTTTATAAAACTCATTTTTATTACCATTAATTACTCACCTCTTACACAATACATTGCTACCAAATATGACATTGTATTCAAACCATGTATCTAAATTCATTTTAACCGATCCGACAAACGAACAACAAGTTTGATGTTTCGCAATGGTATTTGATGCGGGGCATACCTTCTCACACAATCATAACTGAGTCCACACAACCTTGAATCGTTCTAAGAATTGTGCAAGACAATGGAGGTAACTTGAGATTGGCCAACTTTCTTATGAAATCAGGGGTCGTTAATCACTCAACTCAACTCTTCATTTAGCCAACTCTAGACTTAACAAATCATTTAACGTTTGCAGTTCAATCTTCAATCAACCTTAATTTCCTGTATACCCTTACTTTATTACCAGAGGAGGCTACCATAATGGCGTCTCCTTGTCTTTTAGGTGTTTTAGTTTTCGCCGTAGCGTTCCTCACAGGTTTGGCATTTATGGGCCAAAGTGAGGAACTATTCACGAAGAGTAAAGCAGTACCAAGCCACTTCTTGAAATACTTAGTGAGCCACCCCAAAGCTGATTCCAAGTCATTATTCCGATTACGAAGGGGCGTTTTACAGCGTGCACAGGCGGAGAGAGATATGGATATAGAAACAGGGGAGGGAGAGGGAGCCAATGCTGGTGATGTGGAGTTTAAGGTGTCCGTGAAGTCCCCTTTAATCAAATATCAGGGATCAGGTAAAAAGTTAATTTTAAGAAGGAGTCCATAATATGAAAGATAACAAGTACTTACAACAGATATGAACTTGTTTTTGTAGCAGAATCTGAGGAGGAGAAGCACATCGTTGAGGAACGAACTCCCGAAGTGACGACTGCCAAACGTCTTTTTGCAGAGGATGATGACGTTGACTCTCAAGAGGAGGAAAAGGAAGAGAAGGAAGAAGAAACGACTGGCCCACCCACAAGTGATAAACCCAAAAAGCCAGTTAGGGACCCTAAGGTAATTAAACAGTACTAAAAAGTTTAAGGAACCTTCGGATTTATGAAAAAAAAACTAACCCTGTTGGTATTGTTTTACAGATTGGCAAATATGCCAACAAGATTCGTCAAGCTATGCACGGGTACGGCGTTGACGAGCAGGCTTTCATAGACATTGTTGCAGAGACGGATAGCGTTGAACGACTTCGTATTGCACATGAGTACAGACAACAGTATGGAGTGGTGAATGCAATACTTGATCATTTTTTTCACAAATAAAGATGGGGAAAATTCCAATAATAACTTGAACAATTAAATTTGCAGGATTTGGAGAGGGAAATGAAGAAAGAACTAAATAACCGAGACTTCGGTCAACTGATTAAGTCCATGTTCATCCCCAAGCCAGCTTTTCTTGCCACAGAAGTTCGTTCCGCAATTCACGGGCTTGGTACAGATGAAGACAGCTTAAGTCAAATACTTTGTTGTCTCACCCCGAACGAGTTTCAAGCAGTGTTGGGTGCCTACCGTGAGCGATTCAAGAAGGAGTTATCGAAGGACTTAAAAGGCGATACCTCTGGTTTATATGGGAGGCTACTCCTTCGACTCGCCGACGTAAGTAAAGACGAGGAAAAGCTCAAGGTCCTTTGGCTAACCGAAGGCAAATAAAATCTCTCTTTTTTCCTTCAGAATAATAGAAATGAGGAGGAAATGACTGCCAAAAAGTTTGATTCTCGAGTGGAGAAAGCATTAAAGAAATTAAACCCTGGTTTACCTGGTGAGATTTTTTAGTTTCTTAAATTAATTCAATTCCCCATTTTTATTCAGTAAATGCTTATTCGATTTTGGTTCTTACAGCGAAACTCCAGCCGTCAACAAAGAAACCTAAGAGGAACGAAAAGAAGAAGCCTGAAGTTTCCGATCCCAAGGAAACTGATTTCCTATTTGATAAGGAGGCTTTTATCGAAGTCTTTGCGACCCAGTCTTTTGGCGTAATTGCTCAAGCAGCCCAGGAATTTCAAAAACGGTTGGGCTTCGAATTGCAGGAAACCATCCGTGCAGCTACCTCCGCAGACTTCCAAACCTTGCTTCTTAACATACGTAAGCCACACTTGAGATACTAAGCCATGCCATTTAGCGCATTATTTATAGCTCCCTTAAAATTGTATTTTTAATTTTTTGCTATTGCAGTTCATTTCTCACAAAACTCTACGGAGTTCTACGCTAGGACCGTCCACACCGGGTTTGACTCATCATTCAGTTTCAATCGGAAACCGTTGACGAGAGCCCTTGTAATGCTTGAACGTCCAGAGCTGAAGCGCCTCCAGGAAGTTTACAACCACATATTTCAACGGGGATTAAATCATGCCCTCCACGACGGCATGATCACCAATAATTATAAAACCGCCGTCTCTACATTACTCAACAATGCTCGAGGAGTAAAATAGGAGAGTGCAGGATGGTGCTAAATCACTACTAAGCCTTAAAAATGTAATCAACATTTTGAATACTTTTATTCTTTTCAATAAATGACATGCCTTCTTTTGAACATCCATAAATAATACATCTTTCAGTCATATTTATTGCTAATTCACCAATTTCCTTCGCATTCTGAATTGTATCATCCTTTACGAGTGAAAGAGAAGTGTTAACATTCAAGAAATTCGTAATGTATGACATTTCACACACACGTGTCCCACCTCACCTTGTCCAGTTTGCGTTGGGCTTGGTTTGGAACTATTAATCATAATGATGGACATGGAATAATTCGTTGTTAATCAAAATCAGTTAAAAACAAGTAGCAGCTTTCATCTTCCTTATCAAAAGCGAATTCTCATTTCCTACGTTGAACCAAACTGGTATTCCTTAGTTGGCAAATGGTCGTTCTTGTTTTGCTCACCCACATGCGCAAACATTGTATCGATAATTAAATGCATTCATGTTTCATACATGTCCTTCATTCATATCATCAACTTTGCAATAGCTTAACTTGACATAGGTTAGGCGAAAGTAAGTAGTGACATGGATAATATTCTTATCTTGTCATGTAAGAAAGTGCATAGTTGGAGTAAATGCAAGTTATCATAATCATTTCTCAGCGTCTCATCTCAACCTTTGCAACATTTTCCATGCCAGCTGCTTAACTCGCGATTAGTTGGGCTCTCATTATCTCAGTATTCATTCATATTCTTCATGTGCTCCTGCATTTAAACTGCAAGTTGTGCTGATGCATCACAAAGGTGTTTCTAATTGCGATAAGTCACAGCGGCGATCAAAGAGCTCCAAAGATATAGGATAATGTCAACGTATCTAAAGTATGAAGTTTTTAAACGCAATGTAGTGAAGAAGCTTCACTCGTTGGAGGCTTATCATTACATTTATTACGTGAATTTTGGGTGGATTTTTATTGTCAATTATTTTCATGAACGTTTGGCAAGGAAATGTATTCTGGTGAAGAATTATAGTTTTTGCAAGTTTAGGTAATCAGGGACAGACAAATGGAGAGATTTTATAAATTCTTTAGCCATCTTAATATGGATTTGAACTATCAATGACTGAAGTTCGTTTCCTGCCAATAAGTTAATATTCGTTGAAGAAGACGTAATATGGTGCACCAACTAAGCACAAAAATCGCCCCGTCAGATCCGATAAACATGTCCTACGTTTTTCATCCATGTCGTGCACAGGGGTTACCAGCTACTTTGTAAGCTTCACTATATCATCATGAATGAAACTAAATGGAAAAGATGTAAGTTAAAGCATGATAGTATAATGCATCATCACCATCATATGAAGATGACCACTTTCCAAATAATTCCATTTGCATGAGAGCTGACCGGAGCATTTTCCCAGTATCACTGTACAGTTTCATCTCATGGTATAATATAGACGTGGCATACAATGTAATATTAAGGTTGGTTGAATGTCATCGCAAACTGTGTGTACAGATATGAAACATAGGGTCACGTTGACTTTGTTCCTTCTTCAGCTGCTAGCTACTC
>JAQGAP010000754.1:0-27387 GCA_034697805.1 Orchesella bifasciata
GGAACCCTTCAACATTCACCTAACCCTCAAAACATGTATCCCCACACAAACAGCGGATATTCGTCAATGTCGTACAGAAGTCCGAGCCCATCACATCAGTCAGCATATCCCCAACAACAACTACCGCAGCATCAACAACAACAACAACAGCAACAGCAGCCTACTGCACCTGCAGATACTGATTCCTCTTATAGCCAGACCAGTTTTCTCGCGCAATATGTTAGACAACACCAGGTGTACCCTGCATCTGCCTCAAAACCAGCTTCACAGTCAACTGGCAACACGTTCCCGTCATCTGTCAATTACAATGCGGACTCGTCCAATTATACTTCACAAATAAATTATCCTCAACCGAGTTCTACTCCACAAAGTGCTGGTTACGGGCAGTATGGCAGCCAAAATGTGAATTCAAATTACGGTCAGCAATGGCAACCCCAACAAGTGCCTCCTTCTCAGTCGCCGGGTCCGTGTCAAGCCCAAGGTGTTGGGCAGTATAATCAAATGGCAAATCAATCAATTAATACGCAGCAGCAGGCGTATTCAGCTCAGCAGTATCAATACGTAACTCCTCAATCACAAGCAAATTATTACAATACGCCTGGTGCAAGTTCACAGCCTCAACAACAACAACAACAACAGTCTGTTCCGAATGCTGCACCTTATCCAAGTTCCTTACAACAACAGCCCCAACCACCTGCTGCGCCTGTAGCAGCTCCACCCCAACAAAAGCCTGTGGTAAACAGCAGTTTCGACTTATTATCTGACATCGATTTCAATGCCTTACCAACCGTGGAACCGTTGGCTCCCGTTGTTATACCTGACACAAACTCATCCCCAGCTCATGCTACCACTGCGAATGAATTTCAATCTCAAGAATCAAGAATGAAGGTCAGGGGTAACGTATTTTGTGTGACCTCTAATTCCTGACTACTGTGTTTTCCAACTTTTTATCATTTAACTCATAGTGTTTGATTTTACATGTGTCATAAATATTAGTAATAATTTTTAAGTTTAAGTTTATTGTGCTTTTCACATAATTGCCGTATTTATTATTCACCTTTATGTATGGTAACTGACCGTTTACTATATATTGAAAGTCCGTGTGATTTTAGATATGTACGTATACACTGAAAAATAAAAGACTTGATCAGATTTTCAACTTCGCCTAACGCATTTCATGAAATATCTGTGTTGTGTTGAAGAATGTATTATTTTTTATTCATGGATCCCTGACATTATTGCTGGCATTTTGGAGTACATACCTTCAAATTTGCGCATTCGTTATGCTTTTTTTAGCAAGACAAGAACAAATATTTTTAACATAGCATGGCAGTGGCATAGTTATTTAATTCACGAATTATTATTTGATGATTAAATTGCTATAGTTCAGATATTATTATTACATCACATTTACCAAGAAATTCAATATTTGCATATGAATTATCATGTTTGAAGTAGTTTAACCAAACCTTTGTAAAAGAAAGTAGACTACTAGCAACTAATGAATATGGCAGTTATTCCGAGGAGTTGACGTTTTAGACGGTTTGATTCTGCTGGTCCATCCATACTATTCGTCGTGTGAATATTCTTTCCACCTCTGATTTCAACGAATGCCGCAGACTGGTACAACAAACTTCTTTAGGAATTATAAAAAGGCATGTATACAACAAGTAAACGCAGTACTGGAGACCCCTATCTACCACCTAAATCTAGCAGTAGAAGACTTCAGGCAGGGCTAAAACCATCAAAGAGAAAATCAAGGAAATCGAGTTCAACAGATTTGATACAAAATGAAAGCATTAGCAATGTCAAACTTTCCAGTGAAGACCTTTCAAAGGACATTGCCTTAGCTGTGGCGACTATCATTGCAGAAAGTAAAATGCTTCAGGATGACGATGATTCTGATAGCGAGAACAACAACGAAGCTGGCCAAACTAAAGAAGAAGAAGATGAGAAAGTATCAAGAACAACATCATCAGTGGTAGCATCGGGTCAAATTCATGTTTCTGATAGCCATGTTTCAACTTCCGATTCGAAATTAGTAAGTTTTATGCGACATGCAAACTTCAGCTTACACCCCAATCAATACTTCCGGTTCGCCCTGTCAATCTAGAGCTAGGAAATTAAGCAGAGACTTGAGAATACACGTTACACGCCTTAGTATAGTTACATACATGTATGTTTACTATACTCTCCTTTCACCTATGTATGAGTGCTATAAATAACGTGTAGGGTAGACTCCTTATCGCAGGACTAGCCATAACATGCATATTTATTCGTATAAATCATAAATTTTCTCCCTCACGAATCACGAGAATGGTTGAAAATATTGCTTGCAAGTTACAACTGGAAATGTTTATGACCCGAAATGTTTCTTTTGTCTGGACTCAAAATGTGCGTGAGCGAAGAGAAAAGCTAGGTAAAAATTTAATCAATACCTTTCACAGCGGTTGGCAGCTACAAATAGCTCTACGGAAGAGAAAGCAAATATTATTATTACTTGATATCATGCGTGTATGCTTTTGAACATTACAGATACGTTTTATGCGTTATGTTCCCATTACACAATGTTATAATTTTACTTTGCTTGTGGTCATTTCTCCGTATAAAGTTATCATTCACGCGCATTCCACAAACAAACTGGTTTGCTTATTATGGGCGTGAAATTTATAGGCATTGCATCCTTGATCATTTCCTTACAGATTTTTTTACTTTCACCACAAGTCTCATGTAATGCAGTTTGGTAATGTGGAATGAAGTTTGAAGCGTTCATACAAAAATTAGTTGGTTCTAGCGTAGAAATAAATAAATAAACCTTTCGTGTTTTATATAGAGCCCCGACAAGTCTGATACCACCACAGTGACAGCTTCACATACTCTAACTTCTGTAAGAAGTCGTCATCATCCAATTCCTCCCATACTGTCAAAAGGAGCTAGGCTAGGGGACTTTATGGAGCTAACAAAGTATTTCCTACGTGTTCAGAACTACATGAATAGTTTGGGGTAACTTGAAAATCCATGATTTAGCTCATGGTTAATCCTGTTATTAAGGATACTGATTAATCTCTACTTTTTACGCAGGTACCATCGTGAAGGGGAGCCCAAAATTAAAATAAATCCTAGACTTTCCATGAAAATGCAGATGATAACGGCAAAAGAAATTATCAAAGCCGGTGTTCAGATCAAGTGTCTTCATGCTGTGGTTGTAGCAGTTCATTTCACCAATTGTACGGATACGGTGGAAAGGTTTCCTATCTACTTTCGGTTAGTTAAAGTTATTCATTTCCTTCAGTTCCTGATTATGTGATCAGTGCATGTATAAGCACATGTAAGCCAAATAATGATAATGGTATGATTAATTAATGTTTCCAATCTTATGAAACAGGTCGCAAGTATCTGGTAAAGAATACAAGCATATTGTGCTTGGAATCTATGTTCAAGGGCATTTCGGAGCGCTCGGCATAAGTCGCGATGCAGGTCTACAAGATAAAAAAGCAGTTTACTCAAAGTTGTCGGAACTAATTTTTGAATTTGCCAAATGCTATGATCAAAGTACGTTTCTCGATCTGAGCACTGTTAATCTGCTTATCAATAAACAACTTCTCAGCCGAATGAATAAGTGAAATGTAGCATGCCTTTCTCTTTAGGTGGACATATTCTTCACGAGGTTAAATTTGGGAACATCATCACACATGATCAGCACAGTCTTGAAAGATTATTTAGTAAAATTGGATCAATTACCATCCATGGGAGCACACAAGCAGATATAGAATCTAATGTGGAGAGATTTGCAAAACAGCTACGTGCTAAGGTTAGCAATCAACCTGCATTCCTAATAATTGTTATCATGAATGAGTCATAACAGAAACTTTTATATGAATCTTCCCTAGATGGGTCTTCCATGCCTAAAATCCATACGATTAGATGCCTATCCATTCCCTCCCATCTCAACACGGACCAGTAGAAGTAAAACAAATTTAGTTGGAAACAATACTCCTTCGCAAACCAGAACGCTTAGCATGGGACCTCCTTCCAAGCGCAGTAGTGAAGAAATAATCAAACCTCTAACACGTTCAAAACCTCCAAAGACAAACAGGAAGTAATTGGGTTCATGTAGTTGTATTAAAATGCACGATCTGCTTGTCGCATCATCTAACCACAACTTTGAACTTACCAGATCAGTTTCTAAAATTTTCAAAAATAAAAAGTGTCAGTAAATTGCACGCATTTTACACTCTACCCAAATCAATATCCGGCAACGATTGAAATGTTACGATAGATTCATGATAAATGAAGTGTATTTTTTGTATCAATTTTGTACGTCAACATGAATAAAATACTTTAATTCAATAGTATTACAAAGGCACAAAGTTAAAAATACATAATATGCTCTTGCATTAGACAAGGTATACGATTATGCAATCGTTTTATCTTAAAATACAAATCTCATCAAAATAATTCGTTTATAAAATGTTTTTGTAAAATGCATTGAACAGCTTTCCTGTACATTATGCAACATCAGTTTAAGAATATATCACGGCAGACCAGAATCATCAATATGATAAACCAATACCAATTAACCCTACTTTTATAATAAAATTATTTAAACGAATTATATTACTACTGTGCTGCGTCACAGAACAAATCGAATTCCATATAAAACCTAGCCTACTCTACCGTCTACGTGAAACTCTTAATCGTCAGCAAATAAAATTAGTTTCGTGCGCTAAAATAAAATGACTCGTAAAAGCCAAATTGATAACTACTATTATAAATGGTTTGGTTTGAAAACGTATAACAAATATGCAAAGTGTAAAGAATGAACAAAAATAGTCACGCTACCATCGTTCTTACTTCACTTCACATTTAATTAAGATATTTTCGGCAGTTTTTAGATCCACAAGAGCATGGTATTTTCTCCTCCTCTTTTTCAAATTTGTAATCATAAGTTAGTTCCTCCCCTCTGGAAACCCTTCTTAAGGCAAAGATTAAAATGTGATCTTTCCCAGAAATTTTCACAGCTTTAGCTTCACAGTTTGGCTGAAAGAAAAGGGAAAGGATTATGTTAGTATATTTTTTGTCAACAAACGGGAATATAACTGGTTGGAACTCTAGATTTGAAAAAAAAACATACATCACACGAATGGTTTATGAATCTAGCAGCGTTTCCTTTCATAGTGGCGTCAATAACTTGGTCGTTGATTCTGAACATGTAACATCCAATGGATTTAGATTCATAGTACTTTTCTCGATTATCACAAACCAGTGGTCTAATAACCTACAGTGATTATATTCATTGAATCAGAACCAGTAAATCTTTTTGTTGAATGTCATGAATAAAATATGAATGATTTTTTTGGTCATACCTCTCCAGCGTATTCAATGATCATTTCCCCTTTTTCAATGTCACGTTTAGTATACAAGCCCCTCCCATGAATAGTGGACCACCAGACTACCAAACTTACATCAACCTTTTCTTTCAATTTCCTGTATCTCATACTAAGCGGCGCAGACAAGTTTTTAGCAGATTCCAAGGTCCTAATTAATTACACAACAAAAGTCAGGCAAAAAGTTTCATAATCATGTTACTGCTGTATAATCCTTGCAGACGTTGACTTGAAAGTACTTACATATTACAAACTGTCGCGTCAGGAGCCTTACGATGCTTAGAAGCCAACCAACCAAACATATCAAAAGGTTTCCTTCCGGTAAATATTTCTGTTCTGGCACAACCAGATTCATTTTCTTGTACTGGCTCATCTTCAAGTTGGTTGGGTGATGCAGGTTTAACGAACTTGAAATCTGACGCCAGTGCTTTCATTCCGGGAAGTTGCTCCAATAAAAACTGAACAGCTCGATGTGTTAGACCTGTTTTATTAAAGCTGGCATCCGCTTCCTGGTCATTCTCTGTTAGATGTTAGACAACAAACATGATAAGTAACAAAATTGTCATCTAATGCCAATACAACACTGCATGAAACGATATAATCAATTAAACAATTAAAACTTACGAGGAAGTGAAATATTTGTGGCTGGGTAGGACAGAGGAGGTAGATTATGGTTAAGACGAGTTCCCTGTACAGTCTCAAATATGTAACCCCACACCGCCCGGACATCACTGGAGCGGAAGAGCACCGTGTCATTACACTGAACCTCGTATACAATTACAGCTCTGTGAGTCTGCAAATGGGCAATTATTTTCATGAAAGCTCAAAAAAGTCTAACATATATATGGAAGTAAAAATGCAGATTAGTATATTCATTACCAGTCGTACGTTTTCCCCGGGACTTTCTTCAGAAGATGTTGCAGGAAGTTCCGCACTGTTCGGCGTTGGTGTAATCGCAGTTGCACGACCATTTTCATCTTCAGCTATGGTTCGATTTGACTCTGTCTCGTCACCATCTGGATCTGGAATAGGAACCGTGTGGATGACAGGAACTACAACTACATCGGTTAAGGTGCCTGCCTGTTCTCCTGACTTGATCTGCCCTTTAATTTTCAAACTTTTCATTGTTCCTTTCCCACTTGCGGAACCTGTTATTCTGTTAATGGAATATGAATCTCCTCCCTCTTTTCTTCTGAGTGTAACTTTAATGGACTTGTTTGGACCCAACGGTTCTGGCGTAGTGGGTCCTGCTTTACGTTTGACACCAGCCGGCGAGCCATTTCTAACAACTGTGGTCTTGTTGGGTGATGGCAATGAAGCAGCACTACTAGTAGTTCCATGATCGACAAGCATTAACCGCGGTTGTGGTATTGAGTTTAAATCCATCGAAATCCCTGACTTCGTTATTTCCAACACTTGAGTCACTTGCTGCTGGATTGGACTTCCAGTTGACACTGCAAAACCTTCGGTTGCTGCTACTATGTGTGGACTTTGAGATGGAGAGTTCATCATATTTGGTGGTGGTGATACCGTAACAAGAGTCAAATGTGGTCCCTGTGGCACTATTGTTGGTGTCGTAGACTGCGATGGCGGCTGTTGTGGTGACATGAAAGATGACTCAATTTGTGAAATCTGATCTGATAGTTTCTGTAGGGGATTTTCCATTGGCCTTACGACAGCGATGTTTGGGTTAGAAATCGGTGCACGATTAGTTGATGTGCTTGGACTCTCCGTTGATCCCATCACTACTCCCATTCCGATTGCTTGTGGAACCGCCTTAGTGATAAGCGGAACTAGCCTTACAGGAGGTAACGTTGCGTTTTGCTGGTGTTGTTGCTGTTGTTGTGCTGGCAAAATTAAGCTACCGTTGGAACTCTGGATTGCAGCCTTTTGTATCCGAATGGTTCTTTGAGGTTTCATAGGACCAGGTCGAATCAAGATAGGCCTTGAACTTATACTGCTTTGCCTTGGCTTTCCCTGCTCGGAGGGATATGGTAGCACCTTCTTGTATTTTTCCAGTGCATTTGCAGTGCCGAGTTTTTCTTTGCATGCCTGACACGGGCATGGGGCTGAACGTCCCACAGAACCAACATGAGGAACTACTCCGTTAACTGCGTTTGCTGCTAAAGGGCACTGAACAATTTGTGGACTTAATTGTGGACTCTGTTGTTGTTGTTGTTGCTGTTGGCAAGCAATATTCTGCAAGCCCGGTATTAAATTAAGTACGTTTGCGGTTTGCTGGAAATTGTTGGAAACGACTCCGTTGTGTGATATCACGCCTGGAGTGGTGTTCTGAGGCTGAGGTTGAGCTAAGAGAATAACTGTGGATCCATCTGCTAGCTGAACAATTTGCTGAATTAATGGAGTTGTTTGTGACTGCTGAGTCTGTTGCTGTACCATAGCTGTTGGATTGTTTGCTTGAAGCTGGTGTTGCGCAATCGCTGAGCTCTGAAGCTGCTGCTGCTGTGATCCCGTTTGATTACTGATTGGAAGCTGCTGAACTGCAGTATTGTCTGAACTGGAAGCCTGCTGCTGTTGAGTCTGCGCAACCATTTGTCCTTGAATATCAGACTTGTTCCACTGCCCCATTGAGGTTTGCGAGTTCTGCTGTGCATGTTGCTGGAAATTTCGCTGAAGGTCTTGCTGCATTTGAAGTTGAGCATTCGACGTTTGCATTGCCGGAACCATGTGACCCCCTTGGTACAATTGCTGATGAACTGGCGTTTGTTGCTGAAACTCCTGATGATTTGGTTGAACACTTTGGCTAGCATGACTGCCATTTTGCAACATTGAATTATAATCATTCTGTATTTGATGGGAAGTATTTGACCCACATTGTCCTAGTAAACTTGCATCTTGCTGGCTTTGAACCATGCTGTGCATTATAGGTGGTTGTTGTCCCTGATGAACGAATGGCTGAGAAATCTGAGAGTTTTGACCATGTTGTTGCAAATGGTAAGGCACTGTTTGATGTGGCTGTGGATTATTGTTACCTCCAATTGAAAACGGGCTTTGACCATTAAATGTATTCTGCATTATCATTGCCATATTGCCACCATTAAATTTCTGCATTTGATTTTGGTTTTGAGAAAGCTGAGGCAGTTGATGATGAGGGATTGAAAAATGACTTGGGTGCATTTGATTCGGAATCCCGTCGCTGGATATGTGACTGCCGTTAGCTTGGATTTGTTGCGTGGCTAAGCTTTGTTGATGGGTCATGATGTTGTGGGGCTGTGAAGATACAATCGGCTGTATCCGCAATTGTTTAGACTGTAATGAATCAATGGCTTGCTGAATTTGATTTGGTTGAAACTGAATACCATTATTTTGTTGCTGCTGTTGGGAAATGAGCCCCGGAATTTGTACATTATTACTACTACTTGTGATATTGTAAGGCATTAGGCTTCCAGCATTGCCATACGGATGCTGCTGTTGAGAAAAATGACCAGGTTGTCCTGCTCCTTGAAAATGAGTAGGAAAACTTGAAGGCATCGGTTGAGGAAATTGAGAGAAAGGTTGTTGAGGAAGAACTTGTTGCTGCTGAGCTGGAGGTGGTGGCATTCGTTGATCTATATTTCTAAACAAATGAGATTGTGGATCTTGTGTTGCGTTTCCTAAAACGACATTTGGCTGAACAATTGGCAGTGATGTTGAAGTAACATTTGGAACACAGTTTGGAACACGAATTAAATTTTGGGAAGACATATACCCACCATTCACAGAGATTGGAAAGCTGTTTTGTGAATGAGACGGAGGAGCCGAATCTTGGTTATGGAATGACGTTGACATTTGCTGCATTTGCATAACCGAGTTAACAACCGTTCCAGGCATCAATTGCGCTTGTGTATATGTAGGCGTATTCTGATGAGTATGTTGAAAATACTGTTGCTGAACAGAAGATGATGCAGCTGGAAGAGTACCACTAGCTGATGGGACAACAGAATCCAATTGTTGAGTTTGAGGTCGAGCAGGGGGAAACGTATGCTGTTGTTGCTGATAAACAATGCTAGCAGGATTAACATGACCAGATAACGGCTGTTGTGTTTGAATTTGGCCAATCTGAAGATTATTTGGCATTGGAGGAACCATGGAAGATGTGTGATTTTCTATAGGTCTGTTTCCTTGAACCACTATCGCACATTTTTCAGGAGAAGGTTGTTGAGAAGTTTGCCAATGCGATTGCTGTGGAAGCTGAGTATTTACACCAGTTCTCAAACCAATTTCCGCGTTTACATGAGGATCTGCATTATTGCTAGGAGTACTGATTTCAATTGTTGTTTCATTGGTGTTTGCAGTAGACTGGGGGGAGTTGTTTTCTTCAATTTCAATCTGATTAGGAACATCTTCTGTTATTGGCAGTTTCAAGCTTTCTGGTTTAGATTCTTGGCTATAATGGTCTATTACTTCATTTCTTGATGATTCGTTTTCGTCCTCCGCTGATGAAGACTCTTCCGAACTTAAATCATTTGCCTCATTGTTGCTCTGTTGGTTACCTCCGTCTAGAATTTCTTCTGAAGCATAGATAAAGTCAGTTCTTTCTCGTATACTTAACTGGACAACGTTTACAGGCAATTCATTATTCTCAGAAAACCCTTGAACATCAATTTCCTCATCCTCATCAGACGAGCTATAAGCCACACAAGTTGGTAAATGGTTTTGATAACCTTGGGCAGTCCTGTATGTCATTCTACAAGTAGCGCATTGAACTGGACCATCTGAGGATTCCACTTGGTCTGAAACAAAGGACTGATTGTTGTCAACAGGTGGATCAGGATTTACAACGTCAATAGTTGCATTGCTACTTTGGTTATTCACATGCACATTGGCTGCAAACTCTCGCTGCTCGTAATCTGACTCAGAGGAAGTGTCTTGTATGCCTGGACTTGACACAGGACTTCTCTGATGATGAGTGAAGTCATTTTCTATCCTTTCAGACTGAACAGGTTCAACTGGCGGTTGTTGAACTTTAACTATTGAAGGTGGAGTAGCTGCAACTTGAGATTTCCTTGGTCGTCCTCTTCCCCTAGGTTTATCGGGGGTTACCGGTGGTGGTGGTTGCTGCTCTTCAGGCTTAGGCTTATCTTGCTTATTCGAAGCTTTATTCGTTTCGTTCTTTTTTCTAGGACTTGCTTTTGAACTTTTGGGTTTACACCATTGCCTATGCTTATTCACTGAAACTTTATTATTGAAAACCTTTTTACAATCCGGGCAAGGAAAAACTTGTGGTTGTTTTGAACCGGAGCCTGCAACTGGTGATTTTTTTCGAGATCTCAAAAGTCGTTTAGGAGCATTAGTTTGTTCCTTTGTTTTCTGTCTCGTCATCCGACCTTTATTAGGTTTATCATTACTGGAGGTAGCCGTGCTTCTAGTAGTCCTTCGCTTATCTTCACTTCCCCCATTAACATTTTCTGCCTCATCATCCGACGTCTCTTCATCTTCGTCAGTGGAATCCACAGAAGTTTCTGAAGTTTCATTATCCGACGAGGACTCATCTTGACCTGCTCCCCCATCACATTGAAATATCTGCTTCATTCCCATAAAGGTTGACATGATGGTCAGCTCGTATAAATTATAGCTATACTTATTTTGAAAGACTGGGCTCCTCCAACTAAAAATCAAATTGAAAATTAAACACAAAAATACATCTTTCACTATCACAAAAAAAACCTTTTCAAAACTTACATTTGTGAGTATCCATGAATTATTGTTGATACTCTACTCTACAGTTTCTGAGGTATTCAACATCTTATCTTCTCCGTTGTATTTTGCCCTAAACTTTTGGATATAAACAAAATTTCAACTTTTACCCAATATTTTTAAATATAACAACAAAATTGATAACAATCAAAAATACCTGAAGTATGACCTTCGATACTCCTCCCAAATCTTGAGGTTGACAGAACAAGAATATTTGATGTTTACAATAACATTATTATCCTATTCTTTGTGTTTTACGGCATGTGTATGTGGTTATCCTTATGTATATTATACCCACATCCTTTTTATCTGATGGTGGTCCTCGCTGGAGCCATAATGACAAAATACATAAAAACACTTTTATGATGCTTCGCAAATACACAAAACAACAACAAAAAGTACATGCACCTCTCAAAGCATCTTCCAAATTTCTCCAAAAAGGGAAGCATAACTTTGAAGAAGACATTTGCTCCCTCACTGAAGTTCTCAAGTAGCCCCAAAATCCACAGGACAGCTGAAAAGAAAGCACTTGTTTGCTTTTTGAAGTGGTGATATTTTGTTGTTTTCTTTTTTTCTCTGTAGTGACTTTTTACTTCTGCTTTCTTTTCAAACTTTGACATATTTTTATGAGTAAATTTTGCTATTCGGCACAAATAAATATTTAAAACAATTATTTGTATCTTGTTTACGGGGTTTGTTGGTTGAAACCGAGTTGACAATAATGCAATCTGGTATTAATTTACCAGGATAACTTGAAATTAGTTTGATTAAAGCTGGAAGTCATGTCTCATCTTTATTGGGAGGGGGCAACTATTGCCGCAAGATATGCCAAGTATAGACCGATACCACCCACCGGTTTAATTAATAGAATTGTGGGCTTTCTTCAGGAGAAGGTCAGATAGGAGCAAAGAATCAGTAAATTCCTAGTAATTTAAGACCAAAGGACTTCATTTCATCGTGTTTTACCGTTGCAGTACAAAGGACCTTTGAATGTTGCGTATGATGTTGGATGTGGCTCAGGACAAAGCACGCAATTCCTTGCTCCACATTTTTCCAGGATTGTGGGCACCGATTTGAGCCCATCCCAGGTGGAGAAAGCAACGGAAAAAAATAAATTTCCGAATATCTCTTACAAGTATGAGTACATACATATTTTGCTGTTAGCATCACAATCACATCTTTTGATAAGGTTTTAATGAAATTGTGATTATGTAACAGAGTGAGTCCGGCGGAAGTTATTCCAGAGAAAGATAAATCTGTGCAGCTGGTACGTAGCATTAACTAATCCGTAGTAAATTACATTCTGCCAAAGTGACTTTGCCCCTTTCATCCGCTGCACATTGGTTTCATTTCAGATCTCCGCATCCCAAGCCGCTCATTGGTGTGCTATAATTTTTTAAATCTTTAACACTTTAACGTTATCTCTTGGTCTCACCTGCAAATTGTGCTAGCAATAATAGTACTTTTCATTTCATGTAGGTTTGACTTGCCAAAGTTTTATGCGGAAGGTAACCAGCCATGAATCTATCTCATTGCTCCGTATCTTGTCTTACTAATTCAATACAATAATATAATATGATTTATCAATTCAGGGCGAAGGGCTTTATGTGATGGAGGAGTGTTGTGCATGTATGGTTATGAGCTCCCAAAGTTTGTTTTGCCAAAGGATCCTTATAAAGAATCTTTGTTGAATGCTGCTCAAATGGAAGTAAGTACGCTTCCTGTATCAGCTTACCCCATCATTTGTGTCTTGTGTGTTTTTCAGTAATTATCGCTCAATAATTATAGTTTTATAATGGAGATCTGGCGCAATATGTGCTAACTCCAAGTAAAGAACTATATCTTGGACGTTATACAATGGAAAAGTTCAACATCTCATTTGCACCAGAAACAGTTCGGTAAATGAAAGTTTTTTTATAAAGGTTTACGGGGATATTTTGGGAAAATATTGGGCTGCTGAGCGGAAAATTGTTGACAGCCGATATGCTGAATATGTTATTCCTTACCCCAACTTTACGAGGCAATAAAGCTCTTGATAAAAATTTTTCACATTTTTCCTGATTCATTCTATTAAATTAACGGCAATTTTTGTCGTTTTTTTCTCGCAGAGATGATAGTTTTAGCCATGATGTAGAATCGACCGTAGAGGATATGGTGATGTACACAGCCACCTGGTCAGGCTTTAATAATTTTTGTAAGCAGCACGGTGACGAAGCTGGGGTGAAACTTTTGGAAAAATATCGAAATAAACTGATGGAAATTCTGAATGTCTCAACTAGCCCCGAAGAAACATATTTCACGAAAAGGACCAGCTACTTTATATTAATGGGAAGAAATCTTTAAAAGGTCGTGATTGATTCCAGTGGTGCTTTCGTTATTATAAATGACTATTTTCATGAAATGTATGGATGGAGAAATAAAACAACTTTGAAATTACAACAATCTGATTTCTTTTGCACTGCTTAATAAACATTATTTATTTTTTAATAGTATTTTTTCTCGACACATTTTACAACATCAGTATTATTTTTTTCTATTTCATCATCATCTTCTTCATCATTATCATCGTCATTATTACAATAGTTTACTTAGCTTACTTAGAGACTATGTTTATGGATATATTATCATACCATCATCGTCAACATTAATTACAATTACAACATATATTTTTTAAAGATTTTTTTGTTAGTTATTTCTTTCAAGATTTCATCTCCTTCTCTTTTGTCACCTCATGAAAAATATGAGGAAATCATCATCATGTATGTGATGTAAAAGCTTCTTGTAGTAAATCCCAGTGATTAGATTTTACATCTCTCCTTCTCCACGCTCTCCGAAACTAAAAAACTGCTTCGTGTAGTTCGTAGGTTTGAGTCGACAATCATCAAACAAATTCCAGTAAGAAATGAAACGATTTCTTCTGGATAAAATGTCGTGTATTTGGTTGGTTTCTTCCTGAATTCTTAACTTATGTATAGAAATGCAAAATGATGAAGACTTTCGTTCTCACATAAATTAGCATCTACCACGTTTGGTTTATGCCATCAATTTGTCCTTTTTAAGAGAACATTCAAACCAATTTCTACAAACACAGCACAAAGTCTATGACTTATGAACTTGACGTTCAAGATAATTAAACGTGCGTTACATGTAGAATGTTGGTTGTAATGTTGTAAAGTAGTGCCCCGTCCACATATAAGTACTACATACGTATATATAGCTTCAAGCTTCATAGATAACCATTTTGACTACGTACACAGATAATTTAAATACAGCCTTAATTTTAAAGAAGTATAATTTTTTGTTGATTCGATACACCGTTACATTAACAATTGATTGTTGAGTCTAATATTGTATAAGGTTCATTTGTATAGTAATGATTTTTCCTTACAAGTAGAGTAGTTGCAATTTGTAGGGAGTTTTTCTACCGAATATCATCTTTTTTTCCATGTATGACAAAGTAAAAAAGAGATTTATTTATGAGGAGGAGAAAGTGAAAAACCTACAAAAGTTTTGTCAATTTTTTTCCTTTTTACAAATCCCTGACAGGTATATATATCGATAGCCTACTGCATTCGTAAGTAGAAGACAGATTTTTTTTATAGTAATACATATAATTTTGTCAAAATTTGATAAATCTTACAGAGCTGTTGGTGGCTGACAGTGACAAATATAATGGTAGTGTATTCATTTGACAGTGCAAATTAAAATGTTATCTTTATGATACGGGTAATTCGGTAGTGTTTAGTTTTCCATTCTACAGTTACAACATTCTAGTTATAAAGAGCTCGGTGTTTCCTCTTAAGTTAAATATGTTGAGAAAGCCCAAAAGCCGGCTTTCCAAATGTACAGTTAACAACAAATTATGATTGATCACTAATTTAGATGTAGTTATCATCATCATCATCATCAACCATTACATATTTTATTGGCATGTGCTAACTACCTATTTCCTTTTGCTGGTGAATCATCATCATCCTATAATATTATAAAATGGAATGCTGTGCCCCTTGCCTTTCCTAGATTAAAAAGATCTTCAGGTTTAAGTATATAATGTTAACTACAACAAAGCATAGTAGTATGCAATGACGGAGATTACAAAATAACAAAACTTGGAGCTAACATCATAATCAGTTATATATAATAAATACCATGTGCAAATTGTTTGGGTCCCTGATTCTCCCTCAGATTTTTGTATACTGGCTACAACAATCGCTTACAAGGTAGTAATAATTCTCAATTAAAATGTTTAACACACTACATTCATTATAACCGCTACATTAATTAAATTTATAAAAAAGATGACTCGACAAAAAAAAATGACTCAATTTTTGGTTTTTAGGATAGTAATGATTAATGATTGTTCTGAGTATTCCGTAAAGTTTAAACAATAAAAAGAATTATTCAAAAGCGTAAATTGCAACAAAAAATATTATACAAATGACAGATTTCTATAAGTTTTACAAAATCACACTTTTCACATTAATAATGCCAATAAATAACTGACGAATATATTATATATTGCTAATCATAAGTTTCCTAATTAAGCACAAAATTATCATGTATTTTTTTGAACTTTTGCGTTTTAAAAATTTGAAGTTGGTATAATATATCATATCATCATCACCTTCAATCATCGCCATCCAAATATTTGTAACGTCGATGTACTCATAAGTTTTACACTTGTTGAAAGGCTGAAAGACAAAAATCTTCATTTTATAAGTTTTCTTTTGTATTGGAACATTTGGCTGAGGGGGCATGGGTGGCATGTGGCATATATCAAGAGTCATGATCTTATCATTTAGTATTACCATGTAGCTTCACTTCTTTGCGACAGTCGAAAGACTTGAGTTTGTTCATTGTTTGTTTTCTGATTTGGTAGAGAACTGTACATAATATTATACTCAGTCAGTGTCAGTGGGAGTATGATTTTAAAAATTGTTTTCTAACGAGATCCATTTTTATATAAAGTCGACTCATAATGTTGTGGACATTTGACAAAAATGGCAACCAACTTTCTTCTTCATAAGGGTTAGGTGTGCACCAGAATGATTATTTCTGAGGAAATATGCCCAAAAGTTGAGAACTCATTTCCACACTGCAAGTATATCCGTATTGATTGGTTTGACTACTTGTTTAAGGACATTTTTTGTACACGGCAGGTCACACGAATTGCACCTCCATTTTGGTTCTTTTGATTTTTGAATCTCCTTTTCAAATTCTCAATCATTCACATTTGCACACTCTCTCAATCCAATCTCTCAACCGATTCATCACACATCCATATCAATCATATACATATTATTTCCATTCACTTTCACTCAACCCATGTCATTCCTATATCCTCATATTCAAGGAGCAAAAAAAAATTTTATGTTTTGTACTTGAAAGTCATCACTATTTTCAACTAGTAATTCATGTTTTCCTTCTGTCGTCTGTAAATTATGCCTATTTGTAATAATAATTATTCAGCTTGGCTTTCAGTGGGATAAGTTGCCTCTTGTGTAATAAGTATATATATAGTTTTCGTTTTTATCATTAAAATTAAATCATATTTTACGTTTAAAACGAACGAACGGACGAGAGCGAGCGAACGACGAAGACAATTTATATGTATGTTTGTATTTCAGAAGGGCATTAATTAACTAATAGTTATCACACGATTGTTGGACGTTCAATTAATTCCATGTCAAATAAAAAGTCAAATATTTTATGTGTACAACTACAACTAGTCAATGATTGCTTGTTTTTTCTCTAAAAATTATCTACTCCCTACAAAGTCTATCACGATACGGTATGTATGTATATATGGCTTAAAAATTATAGAAAAGTTTTTTCATCCTACATTAGTACATTTTATAATACGTGTGTGGTTTTGATGTGAGATTTGTTGTTGGTTATTTCCTATTGTGGCAGGCAAAAAAGTCAGTTTTTATTTGACAATTTCATGTCAACTAATCTGCAGCTTTTTGAAAAAATGCGATTCAAAAAATTAAGACGATTATACCGACTAGACTGTGTAACGGCAAAGGATTGTTTGCAAAACAAAAAAAAATATGCAGTTAGAATTGACTATTAGTTATCTGTTTTTCATCAAAAGCGACGACTACAAACAGAAATCATGCAAAATTTGATTGGCAGTAGTAAAATGTAATTTTGAAGCAAACAACAGAGATACAGAAATGCAAGAAATTGACCCTGGAAAAGGTTCCCAAAAGAGAAAGTTGTAAAAGAAAATTTGTTTTTCGGTCAAACTTATTGAGTCTTGTCATGAAGATAGATAAAACAATGAAACAAGATTGATAAAAAATGTTAGTCTTACGTGCTAAAAAAAAGCTTTGATATTAATTAATCACAGATAAGGTTAAAATTATTGTTTTTTTCTTCTTCAATAAAGTTTTCGGTGGATTGAAAAACATTTTGACTGGAAATATACAAACTATTTTACGTATACCTACATAGATATTAAGAACAAATTCAGCAAATACCAGCCAACTTTCTTCACCCACTCCTTAACCAACTCATCATCATTCACATCAAAAGAACACCTTTTGAACTTAAGGCTTGTGAGTACCTACCTAAATTATTTATCAGTTCAGTTGAAAAGGTTGAAAGGAAAAGGTAAGTTTTGAATTTATCAGTAGGTTGCAGTTAATGTAGATTGGAAATGCATTAGGAGGATGTAAAAAAGCAAGCCTGAAATTGGAAACCAAGCATAAATTCGAGAGCAATATATCGGCAAATCCCGTTTTCTCTTTGTAAATAATCAACAAACTAGAACAAACAAAAAATTAAATTATATATAAAAAAACAATACAGTAAACTCTAATGAGATGCGACACGATCACGTAAAAAATTGGTATATTTGTTACATGATCAAGATCAAAAACGGGATTTGCCATGCCATATCATACACAAAAAACGAGGAGAGTCCAAAGACGCACACACAAACACCGTACCGTAACCCAACCCCTATTTTCTTTGTCTTTTTTGACATGATGTGGTACATAAACTTCAAGATTAAAATCCTTATATATTGGTAAAATGGTAAAAAATACACATAAATGCCATGCATTTTGGGCACAAGAATACTTGTATCGTTTAAAAAAATCCATTCCTAACATATCGATATCGATGCGATGATACTAAATAAATAGTTGAACAAAAAAAAGCTGTTTCTACACAGGGGAAATGACGTCGGGTGCAGATGCATAAATAAAGCACTAAAACGAAGAACAGGAATGAATGTAATGTAAAGTAAAATATTTTATCTGGTTTGGTTTGAGTAAAGAGGTTCTAGAAAGGAATGAGAATTCAAATGAATGAGATTGCGATAAGCGATATTTTTGGTCCGAGATGCGATGGGCTAACAAAGAATTTACTTTAGAGATAGTTTTTGTGGCCATCCCAAAGCAAGCAACTAAATCCGTGTCATTCTCATGCAATGAAGCACGTGAATTTGATAAAAGCACAGAATATTCAGATACGCTAGAAATGCAAATAATGGTAAAAATGAAGATCTCTTCTGTAAACCTACTCCACACGACCATAATAATAATTGGTTTTAAAGGAAGGTGACACTCAACTTGATGAGATATTAAAACCCTATAAATGATATATATGACGTGAGCATTTTTATATACAATATCGGTAAAAACGCGAGCGTGTTGTGTATTTTGTGTAACCATAAAAATTCGATACGATATCTGTTTTCCCTGTGACTCCTGTGTTTTGTATAACTTTTCGTAAAACAAAAGCATACTAGTTGAGTTGACGAAACAAAAATGAGTAATATCTATATATTTTTCAACAATCATTGACTCTGGCTGCATTGAACAAGACGCATAGAATTAATTTTCAGTCTGATGATGAACAAGTTTGTATAAACAGTGTATTTACGGAAAACCGAAACGAACGTTCCCTATTTACCTAATATTTATTCACAAAAACGAATTCCTATGAGATAGTTTTCCATATTATACTGTTTTATTTCTTCTTATCCGTAAAAAGCAGTTAAATATGGACGCGCAGCAGTAGAAAGTGTAAAAAATATTCCTTTCGTAACGTTTTGTAATCATCATCAATATCATTGATGTAGTAGTATTTGCATCAGCCAGTAAAATAAATAAATTTTTATTCTACTTGAATATGTAAAATTCTCTTTTGAATGGGCTGTTTTGTTGCTGTATATTATTAAATGCTCCCTGAAAGTATTATTACCTTTTCAATTTCGCCCTACAAAATTTGACCTCGCTCAAAAGTTTCCCTAATTTGTTTGTACACGTGTGAGAGTTTGAAAGCACACTTTTTAAGAGGAGAAACCCTGAAGAAAACTCAATTTTCTCGCTTCCCACCCAACAGTCTCATTATAAAAACAAGAAAAAAGTCAAATCTCATAGTCTCAACCTTGTTTCCCAAGACATCATCATATTCACTTTCTCCAATCTGCACTCCGAGTATGATCACATTCGAAACAGTCTCCAATTACTCTTCATCCCATTACTCCATCATCCATGAATTAAAGTTCAGTCTCCATTTTTTTATCATTCCATTCCAACTCCAACATTGTCTCTTTCTCCGCTCTCCTCGCCGTTTTTTTGTCAAATGTCCACGTCTGCACACACGTGCAATTTTTGATTTCCACTGGTACTCCGCAAAAACTTCACACAACTCAAGTCTTAAGACCATATCATGCAAGCAGATTTTCCTTTTTGCATTGCTCAAGTACTTATGTATATAAATCTGTTGAGGTTAAAATAAATAAGGTATTTATGCTATAAATGCAATCATATTTCAAATTATCCTACACGACTCTTTCCTTCCAAAAGGATAAAATATCTGGGTCTGGGACATGTTATTATAGCTCTGCCTGGTGGTTTATAAGATAAGATCATGACTCTTTGATTTCCTCTGAGTGAGGGTCAGGGCTACATATTTATGAGGAATTTTTTACGTTCTCTATAATCCTAAAAATATAGAAAATTTTTAGTACAAAAAAGTGAGATACACACATAATTCCTTCTTTTTTTTGTACATGGTACTTAAATATTTCTCTGGGATTGTTCATCATAAAAAAGTGCAAGTGGATACGCGCATTTCTAAATATATGTATGTGTATATTATTATATGTGTATTATTATGACTGAAAGGGTTGGAAAGAAGCTTGGAATCGTAGTCGCTTTCTTCTTCTTCTTGGCTCTAACGAGAAATGAGATGGATACGGGAGGTGATTTCTCCCAAAAAAAATAATTAAAAGACTACTTAATAACACTGACACTATATAACAATTATATGCACATTATTATACGATATATTATATATATATTTAGCAAGTCATCTTTTTATAAACTACATAATAATATTACACACAGTTTACTGGATTGTATACACACATCCATTCACATATTATCAAATATTTTTTTCATCCAGGACCTCTCATCATATCATATCAATATCGTTTCATGATTCATGTCATGTCACTTAAAACACATGAACAGTATAATATTTTCAGTACACATACATAATAAGATCATAAGAACAAGGAATAAATGGCGATGATGACGATGGTAAATTTTCGGTTTGACTCATTTTTCTTTTTGTTTTCACGTCGACTTCAAAGAACGGTGACATTACAAGTGACACCACCTCTTCTAAGCACATTTGTTTTTACTAGAAGCAGAGGAGAGTTTTATACTGGATACTTTTCATTTTCATACGAAGATCATTATTTTTTGTAATATGTTTTTTTAAAGACTATTATTTTTCTATACATAAATTTGCGGAGCGGGGCGAGTACGTTTTTTTTATCTTTGTGTTCCCTTTTCGATTTATACGTTTTGTTATCCTAAAAACATTCTTGTTGAACGCTAGTTTTATATCGTTACTTTTTTGTAAATATGCTTTTTTCCTTCATATAAATTGTAAAAGACAAAAAAACAGTGAGAAAGAGACTGGTATACTCAGTTGCTTGTATATTTGTTGCTAAAAAGTTTGTCAAATAAAAAAATTCTTGTTAATGATGATTTTTTCTCTTCTTCGTCTTTCTACTAAAACCTGGAGGTTTGTTTGATGCTTATGGTGTTTTGGTTGTTTGATAGGTTAATTAATAACATTATTAATTGTGTAGACAAGTAATATAGTAGTAGTAGTAGAGTAATGTAGTTATAATAATATTACAATAATATGGTTTTTCAGTAAGTCTGCTGGGGTACATTTAAAAAGTAGTACTTAATTCTTTTCGTTCATTTCACCCTCTCTCCGCTTCCTATATTTTCACTAAATTTCTGGATTATGATGCTCTGTATATATTTAAATTTTCGCTATCTGTAATAAAAATTATGGTGATGTTGCAACTCTCATAATATGTGATAAATTTGTTGACGAAAAAATCTAAAACTGGGATTCCTTTTAAAACGAGTTTTGAATATAGGGTTTCATTTGTTTAAAATGGTGATGCTCTTTCCTATGCCTTGATGGTGGCCTTATTGTTGAACCAGTGGTACTTGTCCCCTTTGCTGGAAGGAATGGTGGGACCGTACGCAGGATGCGGGGGTGGAGCACTCCATTTTGAAGGACTCCCATACCCATACTTAGGTGGAGAGAACTTGGCCAAACTATAGCTGGAGTAATGGTTGGGTGGGCTGGACGAGAACATTTCCATAGTGGTAGCCGTATTCATTGAGTTGTACCAGTTCATGGCAGCAGGAGATGGGGAATGATGAGGTTGACCACCTCCATGTCCTCCACCGTGATGAGATGACGCGTGATGGTTGTGATGATGGTGACCTGAGTAGCCGTTCGAGTACGGACGGTTCCCCTTGAAATTTGGACTGCTGCCTGAGTTGAGGAACCCCCGACGTCCATTCTTTCGAGTTGACATTTCCTGAGCGACCTATGTAAACACAGAGATCATGTTACAAGACAATGTTATTTCCAGTTTCTTTGTTATGCATCCTCTTGTGCAATATCCTTTTGGCAAAGGATTGCAAAACATGTTGTTGTCATTCCCTTTTATATCAGTTCCATTCAATACCCCATATACATATATTGTCACCACATCCATCCTCATCTTGTAATCATCATCCCACACACATCACGTACGTATGCTCCAAACACTATAAATATTGTGGAGGGAAAAAGAGCCAACGAATTTTGCAGTATGCCATAATGGGACAAGCCAAAACACACGATATTATTATCATCATCATATGCAATGCAACACATCGTTATTCCCCGAACGAAGATGCCAAAACAGAACCGAACACAAGAAACGCTGTTCAGCGGTTCAGCCTCAAGTTGCAAAATGAACCGATACGCAAAAACATGATGATGCTCATGGCTCATGTGCTAAAAACGCCGCTGCTGCTATGCGAGAACTCATGAATTCCAATATATGGCAATACGCTGCAAAAGTATATGATATATGCGCCAAGGAAGATATCTAGAGCTCTTGTATCCCAACTCTGTTCTGGTCATCGACCCGATTTGCACAGGCCCAATAGAAGGAAAAATATTGTACGACGACATTATGCCTACATAACATACTCCGTTTGCTGCTCTGCTTCTGCTACTACCAAAAACATCATCATATCCAAACAAAAGCCTCAGAAGGCTAGCGATGCGATGCTAATGCGCTCTCTCTCTCTCTTAGACTTTCTTCATTCACAAACGCTCTGACTCAAAAAATTGTTTTTGATGTTATACCCAAAATTACAATTAAGAAAAACACGCTTTAAACCCCTTCATTAGTGCCTCAGCACGAAAAACTCAATAACCTCATCGAAACTGAAATCAAACTGTCCGTTTTAGACCGTTTCTGGTATCGCCACCATTCATTAACTTAATTTCTTTTGTATTTACAACAATAACAACATGCAAAGGCATGCATGACTTTTTATCTTAAATAATCTCAACATCATCATCCTCCATGTAACAGTCCACCTCCTCCCTAATTCCTTATCTGAACTAAAACATTACATTTTTGTACACATCACGACGATATAGCTCCTACACCAACGTTCATGTTGCCAACAAGAAGAGATCATGTCATGACATTTTTGTGGTGTTGCGAACACTGCCATTTTTTAGCAGACTGCTATATTTGGTTGCAAAAACAAAAAAACTTCCCTATATTACCCTTTTGCAACTTTTTATTCACATCTTGCATTTGCCATCATCATTGCAATTATTATTTTCGACTGGGAGAGAACTGAGTGTGCTGTGCTGTTATTTGCTTAGCTAAAAGGTAGGCTAATTTAAACGCAATCACGTTGTTGAAATGATGTACAAAAATATAACATGATTTCGTCAGGTATATAGATAACCATCATCATGATCATCATCCTTTTCTACTAAATATGAAATGAGACAGTTTTTGTTCACGACTCTGGCGTGGCGTGGTGCACGGCTACTACTACGAGTCTGATGAACACTCTTCGATTACAGGTATAATAACGATATGCTACAGCACTTTTAACAGGATTCATATGCATATTTTTCAAAAACAGAAAGGCGTTTACTGTTCTCCCCAACATCATAGCTGGGTAGAACACGGTGATGAGGAAAGGTAACTGAAAAATTGTAAAACTCGTCAACTCCCCAACGATTCACATGATACGTTATCACGCAAAACCATCAGTCTATTTTAAAAAGCAAAACTTTTTCACCATACAAAAAAAACTGCATTATTGGGCTGCATTTTGCTAAAAGAAATTATGATAGGAATATTCATCATATCGATAAGGGTGGCCCTTTTTCAGAGCTTTCCTAATAATTGTATGTTGCACGGAAATGAAAATCCACATGGGCATATCTTACACCCTGCACCACACATGAATAAACCAACAATGCTTTTTTTGATGGTCATAAAAATGCACAATTGCAAAAAAAAAATTGCTACATGGCTATTCATAATGTGTGAGTGAGCACATGTACTCACTTAAACAATTCATACCCCACACACCATCATGTTATTCTTAATGTATCCTGCACAACTGACTGTGAAAATATTTGCTTATATATAGTCAGTTATCATATTATTGCAGTTTTCAGCAGCTCACAATAATACAATGGCAAGCATAAAAATCTTATTCATGTCCTTCCCTAATTTAATACCACTATTTAACAGGCTTTTTACACTAAAATTTCTGTAGATTAATTCTCATGTTAATGCATGCGAGCATAAAAAGCACAGCAATAATAATTTTCAATAGAGATAAAGATAATATTTTTGAAAATCCCTTTTATATGAAATGATTCATCCATTTACAGTAAATTCTATTAAAATTACATGCCTTCAATTGGGCTTAATTTTTCAACTTTAATGTGCAATGTACTTCAACCATGCTAATCAAAAGCTGTAATTCTTTATGCGTTTTGTGTACCTAAATGCATGCCTGCATACTTTATACTAGATGAATAAGTGCTGCTGCTGCTGCTACCGTAAACAAAATCGGGATTTGATTTTGATACTTACATTACTCGTATTGAGCTGATTGATGATGATGATGAAAATGGTAATCTCTGCAAGGGTTAGCAAAGGGTTCACAGTTCTGCTTTTCTCATTTGTATTCTCATGCAAAATGTTAATCCAAACCATGTCAAGTGAGAAGTGGCACTGACGATGCATGCCTAGCTATATGAGATTTGTACAGTATTTGGTTCTTCGAGAGTTGGAGTTGAAATGCAGTTTATGCAGAACAGGATGCACTTTTTTGATTTGCATCGTTGTAAATTGTGGTTGCTCACGATATGTGTGCACCCCCTTATCAAAGTCCCCTTCTTCGTGATTGTTGCTACTATGTCCCCTGATGGTAGTTCTCTCTTCAACCATCCCCAATCCCCATGCAATTTTGGTTGACTGCAATATAGAGCCTAAGTGGTGAATGCAACAAGCATGATGATGATGGCTGATGGCGTATAGTATAATCTCTGACCTGATTTCCACGGATATGCTATACATTGTGCCTTAGTGAAATGAGAGAATATAGTTAACATTATTTGGTATAATGTATAACGCATTTGTAAGCTAACCAAGCCACTCTATTATTGTCGATTTCATGTACACTACTTCTGCCATAACACTAAAAAATTCTAGCAAAGTGAACACCTTTTACAAAACATGAGGATGACGATGATAATGATAAGTAAACTAATATCCCATCATCATCATCATGAGTGAAACATAAAAAAAGAAAACAAGTACACACACACAAAAGCCAACTCTCAATGCAATCATCATCATGTTGTTGAGATTGGAAATCGCATGTAGGTATTCATTCTACTCCTATTTGCTGCTAAAATATCTCATGACATATCCCCTTCTAAAAAACTTTCTGTCACACATCACATTCGTGAACATATCTATCTGTACACCTAATATATTCATATCATATGAATGGATGCAATCTAATAATGCAAATTACGTTCTGTTACAGCCATTAATGCATTTTGCCAAATCCTTATTACCTTTTAGCCAACCATTTATAGCAACATTCAACTAACTTGTCTTTCCCAACGAAAATAAATAAACTCTCTCGCTCTCCCCTTTCTTTCTTGCAATTGTGTATGTGTTTGCAACAATGCAACATGAGCAAAATTGCATTTTGCGCACACGGCCACCACCACCACCGGTTAGTCGATCAAGGGATGAGAGATGCATGCAACTTTTGCAATAACTATACTAATTGGTCAACTCACTCAACTCACATCATCAAAATTATAAAGAGACAACACCATTGCAAGGGTGAGAGAGTAAAAAAAAATTGGCAATTAGTTATGCTGCGACTTTTCCATGCGTGTAATGAGACCAGCAACAAAAAACACAAAGGTGTGAACAGTCCAACATTATTTTTAGCTTGGCAAAGTGAATATTATGAACACTGGTTTGTTTGTGAGTGACGATAAATGACTATTGGAAAACTCAATAATAAGTCGTAAAATGTAACATGGGATAATTACCATGATATTATGGCCTATTGCCTCAAGTCACACTCAGAGTGGAGGCAGAGAGTACGAATAATATATCAACCAACAGTCAGAATCAATGTGCATATTTGCCAAAATATAATATACAAACGCAAACGTTGAGTTGTGAGACCCAATCTGTCTCCATCTCACTTGAACTCTCTGCTTAGAAAAACAACAGCCCAAGTGTGGAAATTAAAGAGAAAAAAAACAGCACATTAAAACAAAAACCTGAAACACTAAATACTTACGGTATGGGAGCACCGTAGTGTTCATAATACTACTAATTAATAGATGTGACGATGCTGATGATACAAACATCTCTGTCTCTCTCTCTGATCATTTAACTCGTTGTTGAATTGTCGTCGTCACATAAAAATTCAGAGCTTCTTTCACTCTTCCATTTAGTTTTTCCCCATTAGAATAGATTACATTACACATTTTGCATTAATGTGTGTCATACGATCTAAAAGCAGAACTTGGTTTTACGTTACATGCCTAACTGCCATCATCATCATAATCATCACCGTCATCTCCTCACACTTAATATTTTTTATGGATGTTGCTTTACCATATGCAAAAAAAAAACTTGCAATGTAGACGCAAATGGTTCAACAATGTAAGTAACAAAGTAATATAACATGCTTATTCGCCAAGAGACCATATCAAGCATGACAAAATATATGGTCGGCTTATTTCGTGCCATTATCATAAAAAATTTATACACAAACACACTTATGACTTAAGCTTTTGTTCTCTCCTCACTTGAAAATATATATATTTTTTTTTTGGCTTTGCCTTCATATCGTTTAAATCTATTGGAGTTGCGTACTCTTTTTTCATTTCGTTTTTTGGCTTTTATGCTCATTTGAATAATCCTTGAAGGGAATTATATTTGCTTTATGCCAGCCTATAATATGTATATAAGGAGGGAGCCCTAAATAATCATCACATGTACAATTTTACCTTTTGTTTCATTTAATTCGGCATTTACATACAAACAGCTGCATCTACATTTATGGGAGTGTGTGCTGTGCACACTGGGTTTCAATTCTGGTTGAGTCTAGTTTAACTATGTTTATTTTGATGATAGTGATGTGATGATGATGATGAAGGAATATTCAATTGAACAATAAATTCAATGCATATTTTAGCTCATCAACTAGCCTCGCTCTGCTTGATTCTTCTCCTTACGATGAAACTAAAGTGTTGATGATTTAAATCCATTACAATTTTTTTTGTGATGATAAGTTAAAATAACGACTGAAGCAAAGGAGTCTGTTTTTCTGCCATTTTATATTTTATGTGCTTCAATTTTTTCGACAGTTGACAGTTTAGAATT